>BQNB010002578.1:108045-123267 GCA_026074375.1 Tanacetum coccineum | reverse complement strand
CTTAAGGACTAACGATGAAAGGTGTTTAATGGGTTTACGGTTAAGGGGTTAATGTGGTTTGGGCTTTTTGTTTGGGCCGGGTAAGGTTTTGGATTTATAAAAGGGGTTTAAGGCTTAAAAGTTTTTATACAATAAGCTTAATTGGCTGACCCGACTCATTTAACATTTCTTCGATATCGGCTTCATTTTTGACTTTTGACTTTGACTTGGTTGACTTTTTGACTGGTTGACTTGACTTTGAATTTTTCACGCTCTTTCCGTTCCCGTGCTCTATTTTGTCGTTTTTGGCTTTGTTTTTGTCCTTTTGTTGATATCCGATACCTGCATAGTAAATAACACAAAACAAGCATATTTTTGGCATTTAATGTCCGTTTTTGGTCTTTTATGGTCGTTTTTTTAAGATAAAGGTATGTGTATTTAAGCACATACCAACTTCATTACTGCTGCTAGTGTCTTCTGCAGAGAGAAAGGCCACATTCTGAGAGTTTGAAGATGATCCAGAGGAACCTTTGATATCAGCTTCAAACACTTTTAGGTTATTGTATAGATCATCAATATCCAAATCATCTATACCATCTTTTTTCCTCATAATCAAAGCTACATTATTCCATGATGAAGGTAGAGCTCTTAAAAATTTCTGATCGCATCTTCATTAGAAATAGCTGCACCATGAACTTATAGTAGGCTGATAAGTTTTTGACACCTGTCATATGCTTTATCTAGGCCTTCTATGTCAGATGCAGAAAAGTTTTCAAATTGTTGCTTCAAGACATTCTTTTGCATCTTCTTAAATTCAACATTACCACCAAATCTACTCTTGATAGCAGCCCACAAAGACTTTGCATCCTTTATTCCATGGAACTTTAGTTGATACTCATCAGGAATAGCCAAAAGCAAAATGATTTTTGCTTTTCTTTCTCTTTGTCTTTGTAATAGTGCTTGAGAAGTCTTTGGAGGTACTTTAGTTTCAACACCTTTTTCATCAGTTGTTACTTGTATAGGACCATCACCATTCAAGATCACTTGCCATAAACTATAATCTGTGTTAGTGAGATACTGCTACATCCTCATGCTCCAAAGAGTATATTCACCCGTTTCGAGGATAGGAAGTCTTACAATAGACACCATTTGAGGAGATTCTACTGGTGCTATTTGTGTTGCAGGTTCTTCACCAGATATTATGTATTAAGGGAAGAGATCTAGATCTGATAAAGTTCTTCTTATTCAGAGTTTCTCCACAAGCTCTGATACCACTTGTGAAGTCCCAAATAAACAGATCTTCTTTAGCTTGTTAAAGCTTAGTTAACCTGGATAAATCCAAACTAACTATAAGAGAAACTATGATTATGAATACTACAAGTTATGCGAAATCTAACTTGCAATACTAAGAAGAACAATGAATAATAAACTTGAATATATTGATTGCAAATATTAATAGCCAAGGTTACATAATAACTAACTATGAGATATGTGTTTCTATGAAAATTGATATATATAACTATGCCGTAGGGTTCCTTTTATACACTAAGGAAAAACCTAATGGGCTTACAAAAAGCGTTAAGTGATCATGAATATCAATTCCTAATATATCTCATGCATATCACATAAGCAGTACTAACTTCTTATACTTAACAGTACTAATAAACTAACATTTTGTACTAGCAGTACTAACTATAACTAACAGTACTAACTATTACAACTAGCAGTACTAACTACTTAGTCTATTTCTTTAGTCTTTAGCAGCAGTATCAATCTTGAACCAGCAGTAGTAAAGTAGTACCGGCAGTAGTAACTCATAATTCCCAACAGAATATTGTACCAATTGTTAAATATATTAAGGAAGGGAGTGTTGAACACATAATTTTAACAAATACCACTTATGATGGAAAGATACTATAATTTATATTGTAAACAATTTGACATTGAAAGTTTTTTTGAAAAATTATGTTCGACTATTTTTAAAACACATGATAGAAGACTTCTCTTCTATTTTTAGAGTAAGCGCACTGAAACGTACACTATCCTATTACATTCGGGTCCGAGTTATGCACTAAAATGTACATAAGTCATAAAGAACATTTAGAAATGACATGTTTTGAAACGTTTGAACTCTTGCTCGAACTTCATTTACACACCCGTGTCAATGTTAATCGACATTTCTAGGTACGTAAATGTTATCGAATCCAAGAGACATGTCGAGAAGATTATTTTTGGTATTTTTGATTTTTCTGATTTTATATTTTTTTTCTAGATTTTATATTTTTGTATTTCTTTTTGTTAGTTTTATATTTTTGTATTTTCTTTTTTTTAAAATATTTATAAATCAAAATAAAGAGAAATATGAAAATATTTACAAATTTGATGTTGGATAGATCAAGCAGATTCGTTTGCCAGAACCTCCAGTTCTTCAGGAGTCAAACATCTCATACCGAGTCATCTGACGAGATACTTAAACCTATCTTCGGGTAAGGCTTTAATAAATAAGTCAATTAACCGGTATTCAGTTCCGACAAAGAATAATTCAACAATCCCTTTTTCAACATGTTCCTTTATGAAGTGATATCTGACATCGATGTGCTTGGTATGAGAATGCTGGACTGGATTGCACGAGATGGCTATGGCTGCCTTTGAGTCACAATACAAAGGTATTTTATCAAAGTGAAAGCCATAATCTGTGAGCTGAGTTCTCAACCATAAAACTTGAGCACAACACGCAGATAGAGACACATACTCAGCTTTTGCTAAAGAAATTGAAGTGCAGTCCTGTTTCTTTGATGACCAGCTGACTAGCTTATCACCGCCTAGAATTTGTATGACACCAGATGTGCTTTTAAGTGTATCAAGACAGCCTACATGATTTGAATCTAAAAAAGCAATTAGATTAAAGCTGGCATCCTTCAAATACCAGAGTCCCATGTTAATGGTATTCTTAAGGTACCAAAAGATCCGTTTAACCTCCCTGAGGTGCTTTTCATTTGGTCTAGCTTAAAACGATCATAATAACATGTTGCATGTACAATATTCGGTCTACTAGCTGTTAAGTACATGACTGCCCCGACCTTGCTATGATATTTTGTTTGGTCAACGGGAGTCTCACTTAAGTCAACATCTAGGGGTTTAGTAGCCATTGGAGTACCAACGCTATCAGATGAGGTCATACCATGCTTTTTAAGTATCTCTTGAGCATGCTTAGCTTGGTTTATAAAGATACCACATGGGGATTGGTGGATCTGAATTCCTAAGAAGAATTTCAGCTCCCTCATCATGGATATTTCAAACTTAATGTGCATTAGTTTTTCAAACCTTTTTGAAAGTTTTGGGTTCGTAGAACCAAAAATGATGTCATCAACATAAATTTGTACAAGTAATATTTCTTCCCCTTTTTTAGTAATGAACAAAGTTGGATCAATAGAACCTTTGGAGAACCCTTTGGATACCAGGAAGTTGGAGAGTTCATCATACCACACCCTTGGAGCTTGTTTGAGTCCATATAATGCCTTTTTGTAACCATAGACTTTGTCAAGATGATGTGGGTCTACGAATCCTTCTGGCTGGTTGACGTACACTTCTTCCTTCAGAGGACCGTTAAGAAATGATGTCTTGACGTCCATCTGGTATACTGGAAATGATTTGTGTGCAGCATACGCAACGAATAACCGGACAGCTTCCAATCGAGTGACTGGAGAAAATGACTCTTCAAAATCAATTCCTTCCTACTGGCTGTATCTCTTAGCTACAAGACGAGCTTTGTTACGAATTACATTATTCTCCTCATCACGTTTGTTTTTCCAGAGCCACTTCATGTTAATGACATTTTTGCATAGTGGTTTGTCGAATAATTCCCATACATCTAATCGATCAAACTGGTGAAGTTATTCTTACATCGCTTCAATCTATGCAGAATCAGCCATGGCTTTTTTGATGTTCTTTGATTCGGTTCGACTCACGATGAGTGCGAACATACACATCTCGCCATCTGTTTCTAGCTGACGTCTTGTTCTAATTGATTGAGAAGGATGACATGTTCTAACGGATGATCTTTTGTCCAACGATGTTCTAAAGGATGTCGTTGATAGAATGTATGCATGTTTGACGAGTTAACATATCGAGAAGGTGTCTCTCCTCGTTCTAGTACCGGTGTACTAAAGATGTTGATAAATTCATCTTCTTTAACTTGTGCATTATCTTTATTAGTTTCTGCTTAATTAATGTTCTCAATATCAGTAACAGTTGGTGCTTGAGTTGGTGCTTGACTTGTAGTTTCAGGTCTTGTTTGAATGTTCAATGAAGGAATATCTGCAGCAACGGTTGTTGAAGTAGATGGAGTTGTGTTTTGTTGTTGACGTTGATTAGGTGCATCAGCAGTAGTTATAGTGGAAGACTTTGACACAACTTGAGTAGTTCCATTGAGTAATTCATCGAACATCAGACTAAATAGCAAATCCAGCTCATTTAACGTTGTTACTATCTCAGCTGTCTTTGGGGACCGGGACTTAAACTGGCATATTCAAGTGCCATTATCGGACATTGTGATGCGGGGTCATAACTGACGTGATCTGACACCATTAGAGGCAATTCGTCAAAGTTGACATGAATGGTTTCGACTATCACTCTTGTTCTCTTGTTATATACCCGATAAGCTCTTGACTGAGTAGAATACCCCACAAAAATACATGCATCACCTTTTTCTTTCATCTTGTCAAGATTCTCACCATCTCTAACGATGTAACATAACGAGCCAAAAATGTAAAAGAACTTAATAGACGGTTTCTGGTCATTGATTATGTGGTAAGGTGTTTTCTCATGTTGAGGAATGATGAGTGAACGGTTTTGAGTAAAACATGCTATTGCAATTGCTTTAGCCCAGAAGAACAAAGGAACTTTAGCGGCAATTAGCATTGTTCGAGCAGCCTCAACAAGAGTACGGTTTCGTCTTTCGACAATGCTGTTTTGTTCAGGTGTTCATGCAGTTGACATTTGGTGTTCAATACCTTCTTAAGCAAAGTATGCATGAAGAGTTTTATACAAAAATTCTATGCCTTTATCAGTTCAAACTGTTCTAACTTGAGCATGAAGTCCTCTTTGTATACGTTTAAGGAAATCAATGAGAACTTCTGGTGTTTCATCTTTGGATCTCAAGAAGTGAGTCCAAGTATATCTTGAATAGTCATCAATAATTACCAACACATATTTCTTACCATTAAAGCTTTCTACCTTCATAGGACCACATAAGTCCATGTGTAGAATTTGTAAATGTCTCTTTGAGCTTGGGGTAGTTTTTGTCTTGAAAGACTTACGTTTTGCTTTCCCTAACTCACAAGAAGAACAAAGATGATCTTTAACGAATTTCAATTTGGGAAGGCCAGTCACAATATCATATTTCTAAAGCAAGTTGATGGTATCGAAGTTTAGATGTGAGAGACGACGATGCCATAACCATTCTTGTAACGATGTAGCTTTAGCCATTAAGTAAATTGGATTATGAGTGGATGTGTCTTAAAGAGTGATGGAATACAAATCTGTGCCATGAGAACCTGTGAGTAGATCATTTCCCTTTAAATCACGAATATAACATGTAGACTTCTAAAAAGCAACTTCCAAATCTACATCACAGAATTGACCAACGGAGAATAAATTGTGATTCAGCCCTTCGATGAAATAAACCTTCTTGATAGTGACATTTCCTTAAACTAGATCTCCATAACCAAGAATCGGTGCAATTTGATCATTTCCAAACTTCATCAAACCCAGAAATTGCTCCACAAAATTACTTAGAAGCTTGAGATTTCCCGTCATGTGCTTTGAGCACCCAGAGTCGACGATGAATAGAATAATCTCTACGTGCCGCAAAAGAATTAGAAGATAATGTAGTATTAGACAAAGTGGATCCCCTAAGTGTTATGGATTCCAAAATATTAGTAGTTCTAGATTTATTTCCTAGAGGCATACTAACATTTGGTGTAACATTCACTGTACTAGTCTTAGGTTTCCATTTATATCCTGGTGGTGTGATCTTAGAGTACCACCATTTACATGTCTTACTAATATACTCATATTTCTTCCTAATTTTACTTCTAGGTTTCTGATTAGTGGATTCTAAAGCAACTATTCTCTTAAAGGGTGTTGCAGCAGATTGGTTCTTAGTTTGTTTGGGTTCTCTAGTACTAATAGGCACAACCATTGGCTTCTTAGTCCTAGAATTCACGCCATTAATATAGTGAAGAACACACATATAATGATTATCATTCAACACACACTTTCCATAAGTAATACAAATAAAGTTTACATTCGAGGTCTTAGCATTCAAACTGTCATTACACACAGTTACATATGTTTTATTATTTTAAAAGTTAAAATTCCTACGGTGGTCTTCTACTTGTCGTTTCTTCCCTACACTATTGTTATGCATGACTCTATCTTCTTATTTATTGCTCTTAAGCTGTGATCTGCTAACACTAGTAGTGGAAATTACTTTTGTAGAGAAAGACACGCGTTTGTTAGTTTTCCTAATGTCATAAGGCAACTATGGTGTTTTAGTATGATTAGGATTTATGTGCACTTTATACATTCCTGGTGCAATCACATTTGTGTTCTTTAAAATTGACTTCACATTCTGAGGCAAAATATGTGCAGTGACTGGTTTTGAAAAATCATTAGACACATTATTTGTGGTTGATAAGTGTAAATTACACATATCCATTTGTACTTAAAATAACCCAATTAAACCCAAAACAGACCAAAAATGGCAAAAATATGCTTGTGTTTGTGTTTTGTATGTGCAGGTACGGATAAGTCAAAAATCACAAGAAAACAGCCAAAAGCGAGCAAGCACGGACACGAGATTCAGAAGAGTACAAAAAGAAGCCAAAGAAGCCAAGCCTCAGCCCAAACCTTAGCTAAAATCCTTTTATAACATCCACAAGGACCAATCTTGAAAATTTCCAAAGTTATTTATAACTAGAAATGGAATCACAAAGAAAGGGACTGAAATTGCCAAGAGGGCAAAAGGGAAAAGAAAGAGAAGGACCACTTGTGCAAACTCCCCAAACTCCAACAGTTTTAACTGTCGAAATAAGGGCGCCAAAGGTGTTACTATTCACCTTTCTTCCCCGTTTCACCATCCAGGGTAAATCAAAGGGGTTTTCCAAATTAAAGGGTGCTTAAGTCAATTCATGAGCTCACTAACACAAATGAAGGGACAAATCAGTCTTTATCAAGGGATTCATTAACCTTCTCTCAATCAAAGGCCACGTATCAATGAAAGAAGCACAATGGAATGTGGGTTTTTGTGCTAAAACACTCACAAAACTAGCACAAACGTCACATCAAGGGAATGACACGCTGGCAATCCTCAGGTGTCCACAATTTGATCAAACGGCTACAATTGATGCTCAAATGATTGAAGAAATGATTGGCCAGGATTAAAAGATTAGAGAGCAAGGCAAGAGGGTCTGGAAGCTTCAGCTTGGCACTATAAATAGGCCTCACTTTTCACACACACAACATCCTTTTTTCTATCTAGTTTTTTTTAGTAAATTTTAGTCTAGCTTAAATTCATATTTTTCTTAAATGTAATTTTCCTTTTTCAAGTAATGTAATCAGTTTCTTTAATTAATGAAATTCAGTCTTTAGTGTTTTAAATCTCATTTTCTAAGCTCTCATTTAAAGTCATAAGCTCTCTTAATAAGCTAAGTTGTCTCAATAAGCTAATAAGCTCATTTAAAGCTCTTTCAGTCTATAAGCTGAAATAGAGCTTATTGAATTCAGTATTAATCTTATCTAAACCTTAAATCAGTTTAATCTTACATGGATCTTATTGGATTAGAGCTTTTGGAAGGGGATCTTAACTTGGAAGAGATCCCAAGGACTTATACCCTAGCTTATTAATAAGCTAGGGAGCTTGTAGCTGCCTTTATTGGTCCTCTTGTTTAGCTAGAGGAGTTTGTAAGTTTCTCTTTCATTTTCCTTTAAATTCTAGCTTTAAATAATGATATCATTGCTTGCTATGTTTAGATCTGCTTATTTGTTTATTCTCTTTGCTTATTAGTGCTTATTTGAGTTTTATCTAGCTAAATCTTCATAGTTGTTTATCTGTTTTCAATTTTCTTAGTTTAAATCATAGATTTTCATATTATTGTCTTAAAAACCTCTAAAAACCAAAAATATAGTAAATTAGTTAAGATCTTAAAATTTTACTTATTCAGTTGTTTAATCATGATTGCTAAGTTTGTTTTAAGCTAGTTTTTATCTGGTATTTAGAATTTGTTCATTAGATTCCTTTTTTAAAAGTTTTTATTAAATCTGTCATAGTCTAAAAGGGGTGTTTGGTTTAGTGCACTCTTGAATTGCACTAGCAGTACTAACCTCAGTTAGTACTGCTGAACCTTTACACTACCAGTACTAACCTTAAGTTAGTACTGTTAGCTTAGATTTTGGTTTACCAAAATCAGTAGGATTAAGTTTAGTTATAGCTTATTATGAATTTAATTTTAGTTTTCATTTTCTAGCTTATTTCATTGCTTATTCTGTTATCAAAAGTCAAAGTGCATCAGCAGTGCTTTCACTTGAAAGAACTGTTGAACTCTTACACTAGCAGTATTAACCTCAGTTAGTACTGCTGTGTTCTCAGCTTAATTTGGATAAATAATTTTAAGTTTTAGCTTACCAAATTCAGTAGGAGTTAAGTTTTAATATAGCTTAATATAGTTTAAGTCTTTAATTTTGTTTTCTAGCTTATTGTCTTAGCTTATTTTGCTGTCAAAAGTCATAAAAAACCTTAAAACTCATCTTATTTTCTAGTTTCGAATATGAAGTGAAAGTGATTTTATGGTTCCGACATTTGGTATCATTCGCCACGGGTGGGTTTAGTTTTTGTTAGTTTTTAGTTGTTATTTTCGTGGTTGTAAGCTTAGTTTCGTGTTTTTTTAGTAAGCAAAGTGGCACGAATTTGTTTCTTGGCATATACGCGTTTTAGTCGTGGTTCGAATTGATTACTTCGTGCGTGGCTAAGTAAAACGCAAGGAAGTAAAAATCGAGTTCGTGGTGTCTCAATCGAACGAGCTTCATCTTAGTTTGGATCGAACGAGTGTTCTAGCGCGTGGTTCGAACGAGTGTTTTATAGTTTGGATCGAACGAGTGTCATTCTTGTTGATCGAACAAGCATCATTCGAACAAGCATCATTCGAACAAGCATCATTCGAACAAGCATCATCGAACAAGCACCATTCGAACAAGACCATCGAACTAGTAGCTTTCTTTGTTGATCGAACAAGATCATCGAACGAGTGACAATCGAACTAGTGTCATTTCTTGTAGTTCGAACATGCGAATCGAACTAGTGACATTTGATATAGACCGAACAAGACAATCGAACTAGAACAATCGAACAAGCATGATCGAACTAGTGAAATCATGTGTGGACCGAACAAGCGCATCGATCGAGTGACATCTCTTGTGGATCGAACTAAGGGATCGAACTAGTTGCTTTCTTTGAGAACCGAAATAGACAACCGAACTAACGAACCGAACAAGCATGAACCGAACTAGGAGATTTAAATAACAACCGAACTAGAACCGAATTAAGTCATTTTTGTTTTACGGTTTTTTTTGATTTTGTAAAATCCCGTGAAAGATACGATTCTACTCTCGGTTTAAATCAAGAATTGTAAAATCCCGTGAACATTAATTGTACTCAATACACAACAACAATCACTTTACCTGCTTAAGATCCTACAAATCATTCTCACTTCATAATTCATCAATGACGACTCCAATTGCAACTTCCACAACTGACAGTCAAATGCACAACAACATAATGGCAGCAGGTTCAAGGGATCGTCCACCAATGCTTGCAACAGGACGATATGCACAATGGCGATCACGGTTCTTACGATACATTGATACCAGACCAAATGGTGATGCCTTACGGAAGTGCATTCTCACAGGTCCTTATACTCCAACAATGTCAGCAACACCAGCTGTTCCGGCAACAGAGGATTCTCCAGAAATTCCTGCAAAAACATCAGTCGAGACAGTTCTGAATATGACTCCTGAGAACAAAGCTCATTATGAATCTGAAAAAGAAGCGATTCATTTGATATTGACTGGAATTGGAGATGAAATCTACTCAACTGTTGATGCATGTCAGACAGCTCAGAAATGTGGGAAGCCCATCGAGAGGTTACAAACAAGTGAATCACTCAATATTCCAAGATTATCAGACGAGACAAAACATATTGTTGGGAATTTGTAAATTCTCTTCTCACGATGGAGAGACAATTGAGTCTTACTACACAAGATTCTACAAGATGATGAATGAAATGATCAGAAACAATTTGACAGTTGCAACGATGCAAGTCAATGTTTAATTTCTTCAACAACTTCAACCAGAATGGTCAAGATTTGTCACGATTGTGAAGCAACAACACAAGTTGGATGAAGTTTCATACCATAAGCTCTTTGACATTCTGAAACAATACCAAAAGGAAGTTAATGAACTCCGTGCTGAAAGAATGGCCAAGAATGCTTAATCCATTAGCACTTGTTGACACTTCTCAAACAATGCAAGATCCTTATTATCAAACACGAAACACATCACAAAATCATATGCACCAACATCCAAAGCTTCACTACCAACCAGATCTCATGCAGCAACAAGATTTAAAAGGCAAAGAGATAGCCAAACCAATCACACCTCCATCTGAGTCAGCTTCTGAAGAAGACAGTGATCCTGAACAAGCTCAGAAGGACAAAGATATGCAGAAGAATTTGGCTCTCATTGCAAAGTACTTCAAGAAACTCTACAAACCTACCAACAACAACCTCAGAACTTCCTCAAACACCAGGAACAAGAATGTGGATACTACTCCAAGGTACAAGAATGACAATCAGACTGGACAGTTTGGGAATCAGAGGGCAATAAATGTTGTTGGGGCTAGGGAAACTGTAGGTAGTCCAGTAGTGCAACAGTCTGGGATACAGTGCTTTAACTGCAAGGAATTTGGTCATTATGCAAGGAATTCAGAAAGCCAAAACGGTTAGAGACTCCACGAATCACAAGGAAATATGTGCGTGTAAACAAGCTGAAAAGGTTTTCAACTTCAAGCCAGCAATCTGACTGCTAAGACACGGATTATGGGAAATTGATGAACAAGAGTTGGAAGCACATTACAGTTACATGGCAAAGATTCAAGAGGTTCCTAATGCAGACTCAGGCACTGACGCTGAGCCATTGGAACAGGTACACTACGATACTGATCATAATGTGTTTACCAATGATTTACAACATTTTGAGCAATCTGAATCTATTAGTAA
This sequence comes from Tanacetum coccineum, assembly GCA_026074375.1. NCBI lineage: Eukaryota > Viridiplantae > Streptophyta > Magnoliopsida > Asterales > Asteraceae > Tanacetum > Tanacetum coccineum. The sequence continues at coordinate 111,954 of BQNB010002578.1, read as the reverse complement.
CACATGTGCAGTGGAAACGGGTGATAGTAATGTCATTCCTGACTCACCGGATATGTGTGATAATGATATTCAGAATGACCAACATGATGTAGACTGTGATGATGAGCGTGTTGCACTTGCTAATTTAATTGCTAATTTAAAGCTTGACGTCGATGACAATAAAAAGATTCAAAAGCAATTAAAGAAAGCAAATGCAACATTGACTCAAGAGTTAACTGAGTGCAAATCTATTCTTGCGGAAACTAGTAGAACTCTAGGTAATCTAATAGTATCCGGGATAGTTTGCATAGTTGCACTTCAAAAACAAACAACAGAGTTTTTAGAAGCTAAAAGGCTTTTTAATGATCGTACAGTTGACTATGACAAACTTGAACGTAAGTTTTAAATGAAACCTAGGACTATTAGCTCAAAAGTGCATTGACATACAAGAAGTGTTTTAAATGTTAAGGCCTACTAAATTTCTGTGTCCAAGCAAAACACATGAATTAGTCCAACAGATGCTTTTACCTAAGGTCACATTTCGAAGGTCTTGTCAAGGAGAAAACAATGGTAATAACGGGATTATGAAACATAAGGAAGACAAAGATATAGACAAAATATTTTCCAATGGAACACCAAATAAAATTTCTGAATGAAATTGTTTACAAACGAGGTCAATCAATCCAAACCATTCAAATGTTAGCACCCAAATGCTCTACATTTAATGGAAGACCTACCTTTGCCAATCCCATGTACCACAAAAAGGCTCAATCTGATCCAGCAACCAGACTCATCCCCGATAGTGAAGAGATCCTGACTCTTGCTGACGAGAGTCGATCTAAATTGAATAAAGACTTAGTCAAACCATTTGACTACACGAAGTTAAATAGTCTTTATGAAATTTTCAAACCCCCAACCCAGCATTATGAAATTCAGTTCGCACAGGCAAATGAAATAAGAAAGAAAATGTGGAGAAAATCATTTGTAAAAACAAAACCAAATGTTTTCAAAAACATAGATTTCTTACCAGTGTCTAAATCAGTAAGCAAAAGTAGACAAGCATATAAATGTCATTACAAACAACACATCAATCATCTGAACGAACTCGTCAACCAAGCATGGGTAAAACATTCAAACGACCATCTTTATCTTCGACACCCAACTGCTCAAGATATGGAAATCTTAGTTAAGAAATGTTTGATGCCCCTTGCCCTTAAGACTCAGGATGATAGTCTCGCGTTTATACATGAACTTAAGAAAGAAATGCATGCAGATTTAAAGTACGTTGAATCTCTTGAAGATGAACTTGATGAACTTGAATCTGATAAGGCAGAATTTTCCAACATGTATGATATGCTTTTGCAAGAATGTGTGTCTAAAGATGTTATGTGTTCTTATTTGTTAACTTCATCTGATTTAGATGAGATCACTGAATTACAATGCTTATATCTTCAAAAGTCATGGATGTGACTGTCATGCACAAAAGCTTCTGCACTAAACTATTTTGTTAATAAAGAGATTTTACACTGATCTATTACAGCGTATTGCGAGATTAGAAAACACTCAATTTTCCTCCTTGAATTCGCTTTACAAGAAATCAAGTACAACTGAAAAATACAAAGTTTTGCAAGAAAAGGTCGTCAAAATGTATTTCTAAAAGAACGTGAACAATATTTTGAAATACAAGATTTGAAAGCTCAACTGTAAGACAAGGAGATTGCAATATGTAAGTTAAAGAAACTCATTGAAAAATGCAAAGGAAAATCTGTGGAAACTAAGTTTGATACACCATCTATTGTTCGACAACCAAATGCACAAAGGATTCCAAAACCATAAGTTTTAAGAAAACCTGCTCCTTTTTCAGACTCTCTTGAGAGGACAAATTTTGCAAAGAAAAAGTTGGTTTCTCAAACTAATGAGTTAGAGGGTTTATCAAAACCAGTCACTCCACAAAATTTTCCTCAAACAGCTATGAAAGCTGTAAGAAACACAAATGTGATTAAACCAGGCATGTATCAAGTTGAAAGTAGTACAACTCAAACTAGAGCACCACAGTTGACTCAGACTTCTAGGAATACTAATCCTCAAGTGTCTACATCTACACGAGTAGCTCACAAAACTAATGTTAGCAGACCACAGCCTAGGAGCAATCAAATGAAAGATAAGGTCGTGCCAAACACTAGTCAAGTGAAGTTTAAGAAGATTGAAGTAGAAGACCACCCTAGGATTTCTAGTATTTCTAAACAAACAAAGTCTGTAACTGCGTGTAATGATAGTTTAAAATCTAGAACTTCGAATGTTAATGTTGTTTGTGCTACTTGTGGAAAATGTGTGTTTAATTCGAATCATGATGCTTGTGTTTCTAAATTCTTGAATGACGTGAATGCTAGAACTAAGAAGCCTAAAGTAGTGCCTATTAGTACTAGAAAACCCACAAGTTAAGCGAACAAATCTGTTGCAACAAAACATAAGAAAATAGTTGCATCAGAACCCACTATCATAAATTCCAAGAGTCACTATAAGATGTTATATAAGAAAACTAGTAAGGCGTGGAAATGGTGGATAGCACAACAATGCCCATCAGCATATAAATGGGTCCCTAAGACACAAAAGAAATGGGTTCCTAAGACACAAATGAAATGGGTACCTAAAGTTATGAATGAAAGTGTGCCTAAAAGAGTTAGTTTTGCTATAGATAATGCATCTAGGATAACTAATGTCTTGAAACTCACAAACACTTTAGGATCCAATTTGTCATGTATTCCATCGTCCTCTAATTCTCTTGCAGATTGTACAACTCATCCTATTCATTGTTGACTCGGGATGCACAAAGCACATGACGGGCAATCTATCGCTTCTGTGCAATTTTGTTGAAAAATATTTGGGTACCGTTCATTTTGGCAATGATCAGTTTGCTCTAATTCTTGGTTATGGAGATTTGGTCCAAGGAAATATCACGATCAATAGGGTTTACTACGTCGAAGGTCTCAATCACAATCTTTTCTCGGTTGGTCAATTCTGTGATGCGGATTTAGAGGTTGCTTTCCGAAAATCTGCATGTTTTGTTAGAGATCTTCAGGGAAACGACTTACTAACCGGTAATCGTGGATCTGATCTTTATACAATTTCTCTTCAGGAATTGACTTCATCTACTCCAATCTGTCTCATGGTTAAAGCTTCACCAACTCAAGCATGGTTATGGCATCGAAGACTTTCTCATCTTAAATTCTACTACATCAACTTGCTTTTAAAAAAGGATGTTGTGATTGGGTTACCAAAACTGAAGTATGTCAAGGATCAACTATGTTCCTCTTGTGAAGTGAGTAAAGCAAAAAAAAGTTCATTCAAGACAAAGACTATTCCAAGTTCTATAGGACGGTTAAATTTGCCTCATATGGACTTGTGTGGTCCAATGCGGGTTACTAGCATATATGGAAAGAAATATATTCTGGTAATTGTAGACGACTATTCAAGATACACTTGGAATCTCTTTCTACATTCCAAGGATGAAACACCAGAAGTTCTCAAAAAGTTTTTAACGATGATCCAAAGAAATCTTCAAGCCCCAGTAATTTCTATTTGCACTGACAGAGGCACTGAGTTCTTAAACAAGACACTTAATGCTTTCTTTAAAGAAGAAGGAATTAAGCATCAAACCTCTACACCTAGAACACCTGAACAGAACAGCGTTGTCAAAAGACGAAACCGTACTCTAGTTGAGGCTGCTCAAACGATGCTCCCAGCTTCTAAACTTCCTTTGTTCTTTTGGGCTGAAGCAATTGCAACCGCATGCTATACTCAAAACAGATCCATCGTTATCCTAACACATAACAAAATGGCAGATAACATCATTAATGACAGAAAACCCTCAATTAAACACCTTCACATCTTTGGTTGCACTTGTTACTTAACCAGAGATGGTGAAAATTT
>BQNB010002578.1:0-107273 GCA_026074375.1 Tanacetum coccineum | reverse complement strand
TACGTTGTTTCTCAAGATGAGAAACTTTCTTCTCAGCCATTGGCTTACCAAGTTGGGGAACCGGGTTAGCGGGAATGCAATTCCGGGTCCAATACATAGTAAATCTTCAACATGATTAAGAGAAACTTCATTTTCTCAGCCCAATGGGTGTAGGTACACCCATAAAACTTATCGAGTTTGACATATTCCTGATTCATCATTCGAAAGTTCATCATGGAAGAAGCACCGGCATCCATGTCTTCTTAATAACCTTAAACGATTGTTGGAGACATAGTGTAGTAGCAACCAACACTGCTACAAAAAGAGACATAGAGCCCTGTTGAAAAAGGGCATAGATCCCAGTTTTAGAGAGGGGCTCAAAGGGGGAGGGACTCTATTCAAAAAGTACATAGAGCCCGTTTTTGAAAACAGGCTCTATTACAAATAATAGAGCCCGGTTTTCTACCTAAAACATGGCTCTATTAGAAAAAAAAATTAAAAAAATAATTCTTTTATGTTGTTGCTCCAGCCGTTGCATCAATATATTTGGCAAAATAAACATTTTATTGATTTGAATCAAGAAGATTCATTAAGATTATAACATAAATTCTGTTGATACATTGACTACTTCAACAAAAAAGAAAGTGAAGAGTGCACCAGACTTGTGAAGAATCATTATTATACAATGCCTTTACATAATCTGATGCTAATGACCCCCGAATTCCGTCTTTAGAAGAAAATTCATTTAGCACGTAACTCTTTGGTCGAGTCTTGCTCGTTTTGCTCGTTTGCCCGTTTTCCATCAACCCCGCGAATTTTGTTGGATTCTGCCACCGATATGAACTTCAGCAAAATAGGATGATATTAGCAATCGAATCGGTGTCGTTCCCTGCAGATTCTGTCTTGTGGGGGGTACCAAGTCCCTTAATGATCTTATATTTCCTGTCATGTATCAAAAAATATGTTAGTTAGAAGTAGTAGAAGTAGAAAATAGGTCACAGCGGATTTGGACAAAGAAAACTAAGTATTTTATTTCAACCAAGTTGGGTAGCTAACTTTTTTTTGCCACTTTACTGCATCAATTATGATTACAAGTACAATCATATGTTACTACTTATTACAATGCATGCGAATATGTAATTAGTAAAACGATTAGGAGTATACAATTTGGGTGACTTACAAAATATTTGTTTCCCGATTAAGTATATATCTATTAGTTGATTTTAAGAAATAGCACAAGTACTTAAGTATACCTTTGGAGCCAAAGTAGGCTTCCGTTGTGACTGACCCATCAAATATAGATAAAAGGTCTTGAAGCAGTAGTTTAGATCCTGCATATATTAGAGTTAATTAGCAGCACATATATTAGGTGAACTGAGGTAATGACCATCAACATTTTAGCACAAATAAACATAAACGTAAGAAACTTTTTGAAACTTCAGATGACTAAGAGTACCTTTTTTGAGGAGTTAGTTGTGACCAGAGAGATATCATACTCGATCTTGGGGCCTGAATCTTTAGCAATATCTTCAAGGCTCTATATTACAACAAACACACAACATTCATTATAGAAAGATGTCAGTCAAGGATTCTAGTAAATTATATCTTATAAAATGCCTCAAAAAAGAAAATCAAATAATTGTCACCTTAAAAGAAGAATCATGCTCGACCTTCGCCTCTTCTCGAAGAAGATTAGTGTCAATAGTGACATCTTTCTATGCATAATTCTGCCTTCCATGATTTTCATTAACATCTTCTTGTATCGTGTCAGCATCATCTTCCCTGTTTGTATTTTCAAAGTAATTATCTTTGTGGACTTTATCCTTTGACTATGCAATGACACTCTCTATGTAAGAAACCTAAACAGAAACCAGAAATGATGTGTAAATAATGTGATAACCGATGCTGTTAGAGGTGCAAAAGATGCAACGCTACAATGCAGAGATGTGCAGCTTCCACTAAATAATTTAATCAGTTTTATTGCACTAGCCTAAAAGAGATGCTACTAATTTTTAACAAAGATGACAAATTTGGTAATGCAGTTAAAATTCAAAGCCTTACTAACGGCTAGAAAGAGTGATATAAAGGTCTTGATCCAATTGTAGAAGGAACCCAAAGGCCTAGTAGATGAAACTACAAACCTGAAACATCATAATTAAGGTTAAACTCTGCTATTATGGCTAGATCTTATAAGAAAATAGAAAAGATATTTGTGTTTCTTAAGCTAAAGTACTTTGTATAGAAACTGATTAGGACATCGATTCTAGGTTGAGATGGCTTTCACATCCTATCTATAAAAAGTACAAGTTGGCCATCCAGAAGATATTGTATGATGTTTTACCTTGAACTGAAGAGATCTTTAATGAAGAGCTGGAAAAGTTGGCATGAGCGTGACAACTATTTTCCACTCTTTTGCCTACTTGCCGAATAAAAGATTGCACATGACTGTGCCAGCCGACCATGACTATGCTAAAAGGCAGTCTTCACCAATAGTTTCAGGAACTAGAAATATAATTGACCTACAAATAAAAAAACATAATAGATGAAGGTAACAGAAATATTTGTTAGCATGACTGATATTTCAGTAAAACAAGGAACTAAGTAACAATTCCATGCTTGTTGACTGATAAAGTCAATAAACATACATATAGGCATACATACCGGTATTGGCAATGTTGAAGTACCACCACGATTCCTTATATTAGACAAATTAGTCAAAAATAATATAGACAAATAATATACATTATCTCACAATATACATTGTTACATGTATGATAAAAGCACAAGCATAAACACACCATTTACGACAGCAAACACCACAACCAAACACCCCATCTATCATAGCAAAACACAGTCAAATTAAACTTAACAACACCACAACCAAACACCCCATTTACAACTTATTGTATTCTCTTCATTCCAAAATCAAGACTTTATTACCTAACAATACAATACATAATTAAATTAAACTTAACAACATTAATCAGATATTAAAAAGGTTAATTGAAAAACATTAATTTTAGCAGCTGGGTACCTCCTAATTTCATTGGTCTGTTGTTGCTGGCTTGGTTGCATGACAACCGTTGCTTTTGACGGCAATGGTGTGTGATGGTGGTGGTGGTCATCGTGGTGGTGTGTGAGGTTGGTTAACCGGTGGTGTTAAGCGGCAGAGAAGATTAGAGGGTTTGGGGGCTGTGAAAGTGAAGAGGGGAAAAAGTTTAGGGTTTTGTGAAAGTAATTAAAATTGAAGAGGGAAATAAGGAGCTCAAAAGATTCAAGTTTTTCAATTTATTTTGGAGACCCGCCTCACTTATTGTCTTGAAAATGTGAAAAATAAAAAAATAAAGGAAGAATAGAGCCTGGTTTTGTAAAAGAAAACATGGCTCTATACAATTAATAGAGCCCGGTTCTGCCAAACTAGACACGGCTTTAATGTTTTTCATCATAGAGCTCGGTTTTGTAAAAGGAAACATGGCTCTATACCCATTTTTAGAGCATGGAATGTTTTTAGAGCCCGTTTTTCATTAAAACCGAGATCTATTAAGGGGGCTCTATTTCATATTGTGTAGTAGTGCAAACACAACAGCAAAGACTACCACAAACAACCGCACCCGTTTACTTCAAACAACCCGTAACAACTGTAGAAATAACCAGCAATAAAGAAACAAAAGAACCAAAAACTACACGGGTATTCCTTGTCCTTTTAAGGTTATTACGAACTCGTATATGTATGCTGTGAGTCTACAATCGTACAACCCCAGGATTTGATGCAGTCATGTGTGTTTTGTCGACAGCAAACCGAATAAACACAAAACAAAGATGGTGGTAGAGAAGAGATAGTGTGGTGTGTATATAGCTTTTTGGTAGTGTGTCTGTTGCCTTTTTAACTCATGATATATGTCTGGTATTTATACATAAACAAGCTGGAAAACAACTTCCCACTATCAAATAACTGCCTCAACTTTCAGGGGGAAGATCGTGTGATTGTGAATGAGTAAAAGATGGAACAAAACCCATGACTTTCAAATGTGGAAGACTTGGTCTTGTAACTTTTACTCTCAAGTTACTTTCACAGATTTTGTCACAAATTTTAATATAAACTATTATTTAAATGTTTAAAACTGAATTAAATTTTGATGAAAGTAAATAGTCACGGGAATATAAACCCGAGACATAAGTGGTCGGTTTTCACTTAAGAAAACATATATATGTCAAATACCTAAACTAGAAAAGAGGGGAGGACTAATTGTGTCAATTGCCTAAAGTAGTCTTACTATAAAACGCTACAACACATACACATTTACCATTTTTAACCAAATTTTTCACACACAACCCCCCCCTCTCTTGCCGACGGTCACCACACAACCACCACCATCGCCGAAAAGCTCACATGCCACCCGATCCACTTATACATTCTTAATCCGCACGAAAAACTAAACAAAACCTACTAAGAAAATATAACATGCATTGAGTATTTTGCTAGATTTTGTTCGGTTAGTTTTTGAATATTTTGGGTTGAATATAGTGTTGATTGGTGTTAGATGAGTGTTCTTATAAGTAGGTTTTGATTAAAAAGTTTTGGTATGTGTTGTTGGGTTGCGTACGAGTCTCGAACCAAAAAAGAGAAGCCGAACAAAAGTTTTGTTGTCGATGTTGCTTGTGTAAAACTTGTTTGCAAGTCGTCTTTAACTCTCTCATGATGTCATTTTGTTTAATTATTGCACGCATATGATTATTGCTAGATATCCAAGTGCGAGTGTGTCGAATAAACATTTGTGAGTTGAACTCGAGTTTGATGAGTCTAGTGGACAAAGATAGGATAGTTAAGTGTATTCTTGATGTTGTTGGAAGTGAGAAAGGTCATTTTAATGGGTTTTGTAAATGGTATTTTCGAGCAAGAGTTTGATAGCCACGTGGCGTGTCTAGAAATTTTCAAAATCTATTTTAAGCTTTATAAAATAGTAGAGTATGTTCTTAGGTTCGGTTTGATATAAAGTGGGTCTCGTAACTGTTAAAAACGAAGATTTTACGGACAAATTAAGTTTGATAAATTTTTGTAGGAAAGTCAACAATGAAAATTGACTTTTAAAAGTCAAACTTGTGTAAACATTTGAGTATGGACTTTCGATGTCAAGAGGTTGGTTAAGTTATTAACATAACGAAGAAATATTATATTGGATTTATATTATCTTTACTTTCGGCAACTTTCTAAAAATAGAATCTTTTCAATGGTACAACATTGTTTGTGCGTCGAAATAAATATGTTGCGTCGCACTTGGAGATTCATGGTATATAATTATATATATGTGATAGCTATTATGAAAGTATGCATTATATAAATTATATTTCTCGTAATCACGTGTCGCTATATAATATTATATAGGTCGCGATTGAGACGTGAAGTTGCTTGCTCATGTTGAGTTGTTTAATTGGATACTTTTGATTAAGCTGAGTTCATAGCCTCGCATTTTAAATCTTTTGATTGTTTTATAAACCGGCGAGGGAGATACATGCTTGATTTTGAAAATCGAACATATGTGATTTTATGGTATGCTGGACCCGATTATGTGATATTTCAGCATGAGTAGCTATTACCAAAGTCTCTAATATCATGAACCGTTAATTACCCGGTGAGGTAAACGCTTGTACATTAAATAGATCCATTGGGTTTGACAACCCCATCCAGGGTATGGATCCGACAATGAACACCCTGTCAAACGGACGTTTTATATAGAGACGAGTAGGTATGTGGCAATCATACCTTGTTTCGGGGCAAATTGTAGACATATGAAAAGATATATGTAGTGTTAAGGTATCGGTTTCATGAGCTTAATGCGTGAAATGAATTTGATACATTGTATTCGTTGCAATGTTTTTCCTGGGACCTATACATGTGTTCAAAGTTTTATACTCATTGTTTATCAACTCTATGGATTCACTCAACGTTTTTGTTGACGATTTTAGCATGTTTTATCTCAGGTAACCAAGGGTGATGGCAGCGATGGACTAGAGGTCTTGTGAGTGTGGTCGCTTGTGTAGAAGCTTGCTAATGTGTTCATTGTTTTCATAAAACAATGTCTTTAAATTTGAAACAATTACTTTTCAAATGTGGTAATGGATTTGGTTATGATTTTCAGTGGGACTAAACACATTTACTTTTATTTTAAATAATGGAATACATGTTTTGTAAAGGTCTCTTTTGGGTCGTTTTCTATATCTTGGTGTATTGTGCTTTGAAGTAACAGCCATTGTGTATTCCGTTGCGCATTGTGAAAATAGGAGTGTTACAGGTTGGTATCAAGAGCCTAAGGTTATAGAGAACTAGTTCAAGTTTTAAAAACCTAAACTATAACTCTTCTATACACGCCAAGGCTCCTCGTTGCCTTTGGTTACTGATGAAAAGAGTTTTCTCTTTGAATGTTTTTGCATGTGTTGGGTGCATGTTTGTTAAAATATTTTTGCACGTGTTGGTGCATGATTGTTAAAATGTTTTTGCGCGTGTTGTGTGCATGATTGTCATGCGGTTATATAATAAATACTATTATATATTCGAGATATGTTAACTATTAAGCTTGTTTGAAAGCATAGTCGTTTGTTGCATAATTACGCAACTATTATTTTTAATCATAATACTCTAATAAGAGTTATTATTAAATATTATTATGTAATTTTTAGATTATCATGGTGAACGTATTTCCTCCTTATCATGTTGATGACTTACTCGAGGTCGAGCCGAACCAACCCGATCTTGCTCTCGCTATTCCCGAGCCTGCCTTAGTCGATGAGAATGAGGAACCGAAAGAAGAAGAAGAGTTCGAAGAATAAGAAGAGTTTGAGGAGGAAGAACCTCAAGAAGAAGAAGAAGATATGGAAGTAGACATTGGGGAAGAAGAGAATGTATAAGAGCTGACATTTCCTTATGAAGAGGCGGATCCTTTTAACCCTCCACCACCTGCTTATGATTCAGAGCCTGAAGATGTGGTTGAGGTTGAGAACATGGTTGAGCCCAAGGATGAGACTGTTCCTAATAGTGTCCCTGAGGTAGGTGAGTTGTCTACTTCCATTTTCCTTCGAGAGGATGGTTATAGTTTGTTGCCTAGTTTCATGAGGAGGGACATTAACTCTCTTTTTGATCGGATTGCTTCTCTTTCAAGACGAGTGCGCGTTCGCGAGAAGGCACATGCATTGATCGAAAAGAAGGGAAAGGCAAAGGATACATATTATAGTAAGTTGATTTTGGATTTGGGTAATGAAGTGCGATCTAGCATGGAAGAAGGAGCGGCTACAATGAAGAATTTGGTTAGAAAGCTTGGTAATGCTGAAGAAAGAGGTAAGTGTAAGAAGTTGAAGAGAGAACTAGAAGAATCAAGATTTAGTAACACACTTCTTTGTATGCAGAAAGAATGAGTCGAGAGGGATCTCTATTGGACTAGGGTTCAAGCTTATGAGTTCTATCAGGAGATGATTAGTAGGGAAGTTATGTTTGAAAAAAAAGACCTAATAAGGCTATTGATGTTTCAGTCAAGGATGAGGAGAGTCCATCATCCGAGCCGTGTGAATCCCCTTGTAACTCTTTGTAGTTTAGTTTCATTAGTAGTATCTTTTATTGTGTAATCACTAAACTGAATCCTCAGTTCATAGAGTTGATGCTATTTGTTGTAACGATTTATATCATTTTGTGAAACAATGAAACTATGTATTAACTCTTCTGTGATAAATAATGAATGATTATCTTTTGATTACTACTTGATGTCATGTGACTATGGCGTAGTTGATTTGTTTTGTACATGTTATGATTATATCATGGTATGAATGCTTATGAAACATTTCTTTTGTGTCATGACAGAATCATGCCACCAACACTAGTACAAATCTTGGATTTCGTCACACATGCTCTTTTTTTAACGGCCACACAGTTAGATATTTATGTGACTAAATGTACCATGATATAATAAACAACCACACTTGAACTCATTTTGTGTGACCATTTTAGAATTTCATTGTCACACATTTGAATATTTATGTGACTAGAGGTAACTGGTAATTTTTTGTTGATTATTTAGTCACTTATAATTTGAGACGTGTGACAGATACAAATAAGTTTGAAACATTAGTCACACTATATATACACATATATGACAAATATATGTCACACAATTGAATAGTGTGACCAAAATCCATATATGGTAATATGAAGTAATTATGTATGTGGCTAAATCATATAGTCAAGTTTGTCACACATTATTTAAAAGTGACTGTTTATTTTATATTTTTAAAGAACAAGTTGCAATATAGAGCTATACATAGTCAAGATTTGTATACAATGGCAAACTTATAAACAAGTTGACAATGGAAAATCTTGACTATATATAGTACAAAGGCAAGTTGTTCTTAGAAACATTGTATAGTACAACGGGATTGCCATAAATTCAGCAATAGATGTGCCAACTTGTTCCCTAATAACCTCGCGCATACGTGCCTCAGACATTGCTTTTGGCGACATGATCCTGTTACAACATAAGTCAAATCATAATGAGTATTCATTCAATGATTGTATTAAGCAAAAGGAACAATTTAGAAGAAACAAGAAAAGAAAGGTAACACCAACATGACATAGAATTAGAACCAAAAGATAGTCATTCATTAATCACCAATAAGTTACAAGTTGCATTGTCATATATTACATGTCACCATCTAATGCTATACAACTCCAAAAGACTAGTTCTACTAACTGACATCGCAGTTTAGTTAGTGATTTACAAAAGATACTACTAATGATAAAAGAGTCACTAGGTGGTCCACGTGGTTCGGAAGGTCCCTCGGTCTCATCAGAAGTAGAGTTCTTCGATTCTTTCTCGTAACGCGTTCGTATCCTCATCATCAGATGGTGGTTTCGGAACAGCCCCCATACCGAACCATAATTACAAGTAAAACCTCTGTTTCCACACCGGGACTCCTGCAACTCCTCTCACAATATCAGGTTCCATACAAGCTCACGCTAACTTAGTCTCAGTCGCAGCCAATCTTTTCTTTAATGTGGCATTCTTCCCGCTCTCCAATACTGACACCCTCTCGAGAACATTACCCAAAGCACGCTCGACATTCTCCAAATCATGATTAAGTAACTCCCTTTCTTTATCCCCGATTTTATTCTTGGATTTGAAAAGAGCAATCTCAATTTGGCATGTACCCAATTCAGCCTCCATGACTTTAGCTTGTGCACGTGACGCCTCTAAATTACGCCTTAAGGCCCACAGTGCTAATCCATCAACATGGGATGAGTCACGAGCAGAAGATGACTCTCCTACCTGATATAAGCCCCTCGAAAAGTCACGAATAGCATATGGCTTTTAGGTAGAAGTCCCAACAGTAGCCTCGGGTGCAACATCAACCTCGGGTGCAACATCAACCTCGGGTGCAACATCAACCTCGGGTGCAACATCAATCTCCTCGTCCTCTGACTCAGAATCGGATGACACATCTCCAGGTGGCGGGGTTTTGTCACCCTCCACCTCATAAGGGAATATCAACTCAGCATCATCCTCGAGCTCAATATCAACATCTTCCTCGGGTTCTTCCTCGGGATCTTCTTCAGGATCTTCTTCAGGATCCTCATCGTCATAATCAACCAAATCAATATCGTCAGGAATGTCAACCATTTCGTTGGGATCATGGATATCCACAACTTGGTTTGGCTCGGGAACAACTGGGTTCACTTCGGGAATAGCTTCGTTCGGCTCGTTAAGATGATTAGGGTTCTCCATGACAATCTGCATCGTATTAGTATTAAATAATTACATAATTAACATTTATATTCAAATAAATGAAAATTTCATTCTATAACATATATATATATATATATATATCGATAAATAAATCCTTCTTATTCTTGTCCATTGGTAATTCGGAGATTTCGCTTGCACAGTTATAGTTAAAAGATTTCAAAAATCCTTTCGTTTATTTTTTTTTTCATAAGTAAAGTTATGATATTAAGTATTATCATGGATTTGTTAACCTTGGTAACTTGGACATATGAGGACTACTATGGACAATGGACATTTAATATAAGTATGATTTATAATATATATGATATATGAGACTTGTGGTAAAATACAAAAGTAGTAAAGTATAAAGAAAAAGTTAAAAATGGGTTCAACAAGCTTAAAAGAATCATTCTGTCCAGAAAATTCGGAATTTTTAACATAACCCTTTATATTATTTAAGATAATTTGCAATTTCCCGACGATTCAGAAAGTTTAAAGAATCTTGTTAAACAGGAATTTATCGGATTAATAACGAAAAAGTTATGTTAAAAACGAGTTATACGTTAATAAACGAAGTCGTAAATGAATTTTTATAAAAACATTTTTATAAAAATTTTAAACAGCAAGTATTGATATTTTTAACAAATAACACATATTTTTAGGATTCCAAAATGATAAGAATCGTAATTTTTCAATTAATAACGAACGAGTTATGAATTTCGCGAGTTTACGACAATTAATACTTTTATAAAGTTATTTTCATGACAGAAGTTATAATTTTGTAAACCTCATAAAATTATAGAACTTTCAAAAACAAGAACGTCCTCGAAAGAATCGTTAAAAACGGAGCTATAACGAATAAAATACGACATTTACGGGTTTTACGACAACAAAAACGATTTAAATAAAAGTCATATCTGGTGTGAACAGTAAAAGTTACTGTTCACCAGAGGGTCAAAATACGGAAAATGTCAATTTATGATAACCCGTCTTAATACGAAAAGATGGACATAAGAAACGCAAGAATCGGGTTTAAAACGCGAAAGTTACGCCAGTTTTGCTAAACTTAAAACGATAATTATAAACGTTTTTACTTATTAAACATAATTTTATCAAAACCATTAGTTGGTGATTGAGCTATATAGAATATTATGTGGTTATCAAAGTACTATATTACTAGGGAGTTTCATAATGAGGCCTCTTCGGATGGCGTTTCGACGAGTTGTTGGATTTACGATTTAAATTTTAGTGTTCCCTAACTCCTCGAACGTCATGTCATGACCTCTTTAATTATGATAGCCCGAACGATAGTACGAGGTAACAACTATAAGATTATATTCAAGTACATGGTACTTATACGACCTATGATAATTTAGGTTGCATTCGATCTTTTACGTGACGCATTATCTGCGATATTTGGATTATCAGAACTCAAGGTGAGTTCATAGCCCTTACCATTTTTACGATTTCACCATGATTATAATTTATGGGGTGAAAACATGCTTTGTTTTACAAAATTGGACGCAGTATGTTTACAGTTTGCTAAGTCGCGATACCAGTTATGCCCATTATCATGAACTGTCATTGCTTCGATTGTAGTTGGGAATTCATTATGTTGACGCAAATGTTATTTAATAGATCTATTCGGAAACGAGTCCCCGTTCGGTGTGACTAGCTATCACGGGAACGAAACGTTATACGCATGTCGAATTTTTGGATGTTTTCGGGTTAATCATCTTGCGGGCTGAGTAGCAATATTATGCGAACAAGACTGTCGAGCTTCAGTGTCATGAGCTTAGTGTAAATGTAATCTAGTTTTGTGAGATCTGCATGTGTTGCATTATCACTAAAAAGTCTTGCGGTCCTACACATTTTGATTTATCAAACCTATGAATTCACTATACAATTAGTTGACGTTTTTTTAAATCAAAAAAAAAAAGCAATGTTTTATCAGGAGATAAATAGGCATGGGATGCCAGGGAATGGCTTGCGGTTTACATTTTGGATTGCACGCTTAAAGATTTAGGTGCATCATATTTTGGGGAATGTATTGTCAACTTTTGTAATATTCAACAATGAACAAGTAAAGCTATATGCTTTTGTATTAAGTCTTTCAATTAAATCCAATGTATCATTTTAAACGACTTTTTGTGTCGTTCTTATATATCTTGTGCTATTGATCTTGAAGTAACATGCCCCGGACCCTTATTCCGCTGCGACCCAATTTGGGGGTGTTACATTACACATATTAATTACCAGAAATGAAACCACCCATCCATCTTGTGTAATATTTAATTAGTTGAAGTATTAATAACTTGTATATATTAATCTAAATATATGTTGTGGCGCAAGAACTATCTTTTGGATTCGAGGTATATTGACTCAGTTTTTATATATTTGACTTTTGGTGTCTGGTTTTTACTTTAGGGACTGATTTTGACATCATGGTTCAACTGACCAACATTGTAAGATTGTTCTTTCTCTTTATATGTTAATCTCCATGAGTAATGTTTGGCTAGTATTAAAGGTGAAAGAATGGTATGCTTATATAATATATTCTGGTAGTTGGAGTGTGTTTGGTGCGGAACATTTAGGAGCGGTGGGCATTTTGTTTGTTAATGCTCGTTTAACAGCAAGTAGCTTTATTTATTTTTTTAGAGCATTTAGGAGCATTGAGCATTTAGGAGTACATCTAGTTACGTGACGTTTTTATATAAAAAACTGCCACCGGTTACATCTAACTGCTCTCTCTAGCGCTACTTTGCCAAAACACTCACCTTACCGTTTAGACGTTGTAGCTTTGTCAGTAGTAGATGTTTGTTTTATATAAGCGTTTGATAACATATATTTGTATATGTATTTATAAAAACCCGTCTCTTATTTCTTTGTAATTTCTAGCTCCTTGCTAGTTTTTCTTAATAAAAGTCGCCGTTCAAAAAAAAAATGACGTAAAAGCTAAACGCTTTTTTAAAAGCCGCCATTCCAATAAAAGCATTATCTTATAAATGCTATTAAACACTCCAAAAAGCTCGCCGTCGAACACAATTAGAGCTTTATCTAATGTCATAGTGTAAAAATAATATAACAGGTTGTATACTGTCATTTCTGAGTTTGATTTTAAAATTTTATGCGAATTTATTTTCCTTCCTTGATTAAGGGATAAGGCTGTAAGGGATCCCGTATCAGATTAGGTGGACATTCTGGACCAGTAGTTTTTAGTGTTATTGAAAATGTTGTGCCCACAGAACATATATCTGAATTTCGTCGCAGTGCAAACCACCTATAATTAATACATTCTGTTCATTTTTAATGTAAGCTAGTAACTAGTACTAAGCAAATAATTACTTGACGACAAGTTTAGTTTTGTGACACTTGTTCTATGTCCAAAACCTTCTTGGGTTCAGGCAAAGAATCAAGATTTATTGTTAATCTAGGAAACTGACTTGAGACTGCCTTTTACAAGTTTATTTCAGTTCACTGTTTATATAAAAAAAATAACATATAGCTTGGGATATGTGTAGTAAACAGCCAATGTGGAATATCATGACGGTGTGGATTTAATATTTATTATCATTGTTTACTAATATAGCCAAATAAAAATGTTTTACAATATCCAAATCAGTTAACAAGAAAAAAAGTAACATCGATGATGAAATCCTGATTAATCATTTGACGAATATCTATATAAGTAATATCTGTCAGTTTTCGAGGTAACAGCTAGAAAGCATAGATCCTAGCAAACAAATAGCCATCATTGAGCATTATCTGTATATTTTGGGTCACTTAGAAAGCATAGATCCTAGCATATGCATTTCATATAAGTATGTATCCATAACTATATATAGGCTGATGTAGAACTCTTCTACATCAAGAGCCTATGGTGTTTGCTCATGTTATGTTAATTATTGATCTCAATCAGATTGTCATCTTCTGCCTTGAAGATGTTGGTTCCTGGTCATGCAGTTGGTAATGTGATGGGTAGAGGTCGAGAAAATATGGATAACATCCGTAAGGTGAATATCTTACATTTCTTTATGGTGTATGCTTTTGTTTTATAAGACGTAGAGTTAAGTATTTTATCTAAAGTTCTCATTTGGGTTTTGTTTTATTAACAGATATCAGAAGCTTCTATAGAGATATCTGATAACAAATCAACCTGAACAAAAGCGTACAGCTAAAAGCTTGATTCAGACTTTCATAATGGCCACCTAATGAAGGTGAATGGTTTACACTCGTGAATGGTTTCAATTATTATCTGAGTTTTATATGATTCATATGTATAATCTAATGGAATTCATAACTTTTATACAGTATGATCAAGATTATTTTCCTGGTAAGAGGAAAAGAGGCAAAGATTATAGAGAAGGAATGGTAAGATGGCTATCCATTTTAATTAGTATAATGCAACAGTAATCTAGCTTTTTGTATAAAAGTATTTTGGAAGTTTTATGTATTGGAAATACTAAAATTAGCTAACAGGGGAATGTGGTAAGCTAGTTTACACAGTTACTATTTATAATTTTAAGAAAATGGCTATCCATTGTAAGTGTCCTTGACTTTTTCTTCTCACATTTTCATTTTCTGCTTTTATAAAGTTAAGAGGTACTGAGGTGGTATGCATATAAAACACATTGGGTGACTTTCTACTCATTTGATCCATTTGTGTTAGCTATACTTGACCTATTTGTGTTAAGCACACTCTGAGTTTTACTGTTTTTGTGATTGTGTGATTGGTGCAGACATTGAAGGGACTCAAGCGAAAGGATGTTCAGCTACTTAGGAAATTCGGAATTCAGTTTAAGGGGGGCTTCAAAAATGCAGAAGTTGGCGGGGATCCAAAGTAAGTAGGGGCTTGTTGTGAAGAAAGTTTATCATTATTATGGGTTACCTTTTATTATCACAGCCGGTGTGTCATGTGTGTGTATTTAACTTAACTGACCCGTATCAGGCTATTAGTTAGAATGGGTCAGTTTAGGTTGGGTTTGGTTTAAAATGGGTCACTGGGTCATTTTTGTAGTACGGGTCAGTTTAGGTTGCTTTCAGTTTGAATGGGTCACTTTTTGTTACGGATCAGTTTAGCTTGCCGTAAGTTTAAATGGGTCAAATTGTCATTTAATTGTCGCCAGGTATGACTCATATTGGATAAAAGATGCAAGATAAGTAATTGCAAATTTTGAGCAATAAAACATGACTAGATAATAGCCTAGGCTAATAATCTAGCAAGCGACATTTATTAAGGGACTATTAGACATTTTCATGTCAAAACAGAATATGCATTTAGAACAATCTGTCAAGCTATTTTGCAATAGGTTCTTTTCATAATGCTATTGTACAATTGGCAGGTACAATTCTCATTCTATGAGAAGGATGCAACTACCATGAGCGCATTTTGAATCATCTAAGTTAAAATACTTCGACTATTAGTTTGAATGGGTTTATAATTTGAATGGGTTTATAATTATTTGTCCTTATAACTTGTTTGGTTTATAATTTGAACTGCCCCATATCGGCTATTAGTTTGAATGGGTCAACTAAGGCTGCAACTAACATATTGTTCTGGCATTTACTAAACTGACCCATATCGGCTATTAGTTCGAATATGTCAATTTAGGTTGGGTTTATAAATTGTGTGCTGTTACGAGTTAATGTTTTTTAAAGTGACCCATACTACAAAATTACACGGGTCAGTTTAGTATAATTGTGTGCAGTTACATAATTGACCCGTACTAAAAGTACATTTAATATAGATTTCTAAAGCGGTTTTTTTCTAAACTGACCCATATCAGTTTGCCTATGTAAATGTGCGTGCATTTAAGAACAATTAGTACGGGTGTATATATATATATATATGATAGATCTATCACCTTTTTGGTTTGGCTATTAGTTTGTTAACAATTTGTTGATGACTCAATGATATTTATGCTGTTATTTCATTTCTAGAGATGACTATGTTGGAAACTTTTCCGGTATAGTAGGAGTTGTCACCCGACTATCTGAAGTTTTTCAACACTTGCTGAAAGTGAAATATACGTGTAACAAATGCACATCACTTTTAGGTTCTTTTCTTCAAAAGTTGTCTACTGCAGAGGTTGTCGGTCATTCCTGCTCTCATTGCCAATTAAAAGGGCCATTCACAGTCATTAGGGAGAAGGTGACTTTTATTTTTATCTAGGTTCTCTTAAGTTACATTGTAAAGTAAATCAATGTATATATGCTCACACATTCAGCTCTCCGTGTGACAGACTGTATACAACAGGTATCAGAAGCTTACCCTTCAAAGCCGTCATTACCTAGTTTCCCCTACTACTGCTCCAATATCCATAGAAGTCATACTTCTCGACGAGCTGATTGGTTGTGCTCGCCTTGGCTAAGAAATTGTAATTCCTTCCTTATGCCTATCTTTTTTTCTACTACTGTCATATCAGTAAAATCACCTTTTCCCTTTGCAAATATACAAGAGATCACAGGTATCTACACAAAAAACTATGATTTCCCGTTGGCTGCAGAACATGAGTTTTCCGCCTACACCAAAGTGTTTGAAGCAAACTATGTTGCAAATAAGCAAGAGCGTCTTTCCCCCTATTTGCTTAACGATTCTATCAAGGAACGAGTTCTGCATATGTCTAAAGACCCGCAGATTAACACGAAGCAGTTCATCAGATATATGATTTCTTCTAACATTAAAGAAGCAGTTTGTATCTTCGTTGAAGCTGTACTTGGAATACCTGACACTCTTGTCCCTGTAAGCTGCTTCTCATCTCTGTACTTGTATGATATTACATTAATGTTGCCAATATGATATTAATACTACTCATGGTTAATACTGCTCAACATTAATGCTGCCAATATGATATTAGTGCTGCCTATTGGTTGTTCTTAATGATGCTTATATATTAGTGTTGCTGGTTCTATGTTAATATTGCTATTGGGATTAAGGGAAATTATTGCTGCTAATATATATGTTAATATTGTTCGTGTATATTAGTGCTGTTAAAGAAGTTTGTGCTATTGCAGTACCTTCGATTGTTATTTTTAAGGTATGTGTGTTTGTGTAGTACATTGTGTTGTGGTGTTAGGCTGGTGTTGGTGATCGCTTGATAGGGTGGTAGGATGACGTGCTCACGCTGACAGAAGAGAGATTGTAGAGCTTGAAAATCTTTTTTAAGAAAAAAGCAAAATAACTATTCCTTTATGCCAACTACTTAGAATTGTTCATAGATTGTGTTTAGTGGATTGACTAGTACGATGTTACAATTGTATATTTGGTTCAGTTTATATATATATATATTTATATATATATATATATATTTATATATATATATATATATATATATATATATATACTATATATTTTTCTTATATTACTATATATATATGTGTGTGTGTGTGTGTGTGTGTGTGTGTGTGTGTGTATATATATATATATATATATATATATATATATATATATATATATATATATAGTGTGTGTGTGTGTGTGTGTGTGTTTATATATATATATATATATATATATATATATATATATATATATATATATATATATATATATATATATATATATATATATATATATATATATAATGACACATTATTGATTTGTTATATGTGACTAAAAGATGCACTCACATAATATGGTCATGCTTATCAACATTATTGGTCACTCAAACAAACATGCTTTGTGTGACTAAATATTACAAAAGGCCACACTAACATAAAATTCATGTGACCATTGGATGATCAATAGTCACACAAAATACACATTTCTTCAATTTAAACACCATATGGTCACACTTATTAACACTTTTGGCCACTTTATGCTTAATTGTATGTGACTAAACACCCAAAAGAAACATGCTTTGTGTGACTAAATATTACAAATGGCCACACAAACATAAAATTTATGTGGCCATTGGATGAACATTAGTCACACAAAATACACATTTCTTCAATTTAAACACCATATGGTCACACTTATTAACACTTTTGGTCACTTTATGCTTACTTGTATGTGACTAAATACCCAAAAAACATGCTTTGTGTGGCTAAATATTACAAAAGGTCACACAAACCTCAAATTCATGTGGCCATTGGATGATCAATAGTCACACAAAATACACATTTCTTCAATTTAAACACCATATGGTCACACTTATTAACACTTTTGGTCACTTTATGCCTAGTTGTATGTGACTAAATACCCAAAACAAACATGCTTTGTGTGGCTAAATATTACAAAAGGTCACAAAAACATAAAATTCATGTGGCCATTGGATGAACAATAGTCACACAAAATACACATTTCTTCACTTTAAACACCATATGGTCACACATATTAACACTTTTGGCCACTCTATGTTTAATTGTATGTGACTAAATATAAAAAAAACATGCTTTGTTGGTTGTACATTGTTTACGGTCACTAAATTGTACCTATTTAGTCACACAAAAAATGTGGATACGAACACTAAAGCTTTCTTATGTGTGACTAACTCGAATGCGTGACCGTCGGTGACTTACGGTAGCGCGACCTTTTGTCACATACGAAACTTTTCGCGTGTGTGCCTATATGTATATAGTCACACATTTTTAGTGTGACCAATACCACTTTTTGTACTAGTGACTTCACAACATTACAAGATATACAAATGATTTACAATTTATGATATAGATGCAACAAGATTGCAATATACACTTAGGGTGTAATACTTCTTCACTTGATGATGGAAGTATTCTTCTCTTGCACTAGAGGTATTGAGCTTGGATCACTTGGAAACAAAGCTTTATGATTAAATGATCAAAAGTTTTTAGAGAGATGTGGGGGCTGTTTTAGAATAGAAAGAATGACTGCAAAAAGGTGAGAAAATTGTGAGGAAAAGTCTAGTATTTATAGGACAAACTAGGAGAGCGTCTACCTAGGGCCGGTCCCCTTAAATAGGTGGGCGGTCCCCTTAATTTTAAGGGGGCCGGCCGTGTATTTAAGGGGGCCGCCCTAGACTGGGGCTTCCCCAGTTTGTCTTTTGTGTAGGGGGGATTTTCTGGAACTTTTCTAGCCGTTTTAGGTCCGAAAATTTGAATTTCAAAATGTTTATTTTGAATAAAACATTTCTTTTAATTGTAGAAAATGTTTTGTAATGTTTATAAAATGTTTACAACATTTTATAAAAGTGTGAGGTTGAATAAAAATTTCCTTTGATCATAAAATGCATTAAGCATTTATTTATTCATACCTTTAAGTGATGTATTTGTTGAAATGAGAATTTACTACTAATTACTTGTTTACGTTTAATTTTACGTTGAACGTTTTTATATTTTGTGATTATCAAAACGTAAAGATGTGAAAAATATTAGTAATGTTTTTAGGCATTATATTTTTATCAACATGGCCCATTCCAGACTATACGCCAACATAGAATAAGATTTTTTTAAAGTGGTTAGTGGATAATATTTTAGCTTGAACATTAACTTGATTATACTGAAGAACTAGCAAGAGGCTAGTAACCAACCTTCTTATATCAATTATTTTAACAATTCATGCAAGGAAAATAGACATTCAACCAAACCCAATCAAGAGAAACTTTTGAGCAGCAAGATACATAGACTATGAAATCTACTAGAGAATTAAGCCAGAAGCAAAAGTTCTATTATCATCAAGGATTTAAAGTAGAAAACAATAATATCTTGATAAATCCTTATACTAATTACAAATTCATGATTAAAAATTTATACAAATCATGAAAAAATTTATTAAGAGATCAAGTTTCCTAACTATCATGCATAGAGCTAAATTAGTTAACTAGAAAAGCTTGCTTCCAAACTCTTCAATGTTATTTCCAAATCTTGTAGATGCATCTGCAACATCTCGTAACTTCGATAATCTTCTACCAAGCTGCAATGCAACCTTCATCTCAAACACCTCACCATTTTCTCTACTCTCCATATCTCTTTCATTTAAGTTTGATTCAATGGATTATTGCATCATCTTAAAGAAACCGACATTGTTTCGATACATTTCAAACACCATCCCTACTTGCCCACCATGTTGTATGATGTCACAATACTTCCCATCTCACCTCTCATGACTCTAAGTACCATGGCCCATGAGCTATGAGGTGAGGATGCAACAAAGGCTGAACCAACAGCTCCTAAGCCGGTTAGTAGAGGACCAGCTATGGCTAAAGCTTTGTTGAGTTTCAAGGCTTTATCGCCTAACCTTAAGTAATTGTCTATATCTTTCACCTCTAAAACCCTAGTAATCTTTTGCATCTCTTCTTCTAACTCCACACTCCAACCATTGTTATCATTTTTCCCTATAGCCGATGCCTTACGTTTTGCAGGCCACCAAGCAGTAGGCTCAGTCTTATCTAGAAACTTTTCAAGCATAACACCAAGTAAGGGAAGAGGATAAGCTCTATCTATAGCTAAAACCTTATTCATAGCTTCATTTACATAACTAAGAGTATGATACGCTCTGGGCTTTATGTCATGGGCTAGTATATCTATCATTATGTTTATGTTTATTTAGGATATGTCTTTGTGTTAGGAAAGTATTTATGTTGTCTCTTTATTTAGGAAAGTGAGTAACTTGTGTTAGGAAAGTGTCAAGTTAATGTTTATCTTTTAGTTGGCTTATGATCCAATCCATGTCTTTTATTCAGTATATATACCGAATCATTCTTCATTATTAATCAATCAAAGTTAAAGATAAATAATTCTCTAATCTTCTCTTCTATTTGCTGACGGAGTCAACACACGCTTGAAGTTGTGCCCTATCCCGATACTACCGCAAGGGTTGTATCAACTGGTGCTTTCATTGAGAGTCCTCGTTGAGGGCTTTCGAGGTAAGGGAAAAAAAATTGTTCACGGGTACTATTCATGGTACTGTTCACGTAATGACACTATTCACGGTACTGTTCATCGGGTACTATTCATCAACAAAAAAAACTGTTCTTATAGTTACGGTTCATGGTATCGAACGGTAGTGATCAATACGCGAGATACGCACTTTCTAAGTTATTACAAAGGGGAACTATGGCCGAATATGAGAGTGAGTTTTTAATGGTTATAAAATGAGTAACGATGATCTCAGAATATTTACTTAAATTGTTTTATATCTCTGGACTTAAACCGCTTCTACAATGTGCACTCTTAAGGTTAGCGCCTACAACTTTAGGAGAAGACTTTTCTATAGCCCGTATAATGAAGGCTCGTTTTGAGTCAATTGCAGGGAAAAATCTAAACATTAAAGAGAAAATAGATATCGTTCTATCATGGCCAAGTGAAGAAGCTCCACCTCTGATTGAAGGGTCCTTAGATGCTAATGAGGATATTGGTGTTGTTGAGGTTAGTAGCGCGATAGACGATGTTTTCGATATTGGTGTGAGTAATGTGGAAAGCATGGAAGTTCATAGTGAGTTTAGAGAATTTTTAGAAAATAAAGAAAGTGTGGAAGAGGTTGTTGTAGGTGGTGGTAAAACGTGTGAGGTTGGCGAGGATGAGTTGAATAGAGTGATACCGGCACGTAAGGATGGAGGTGGTGAAATTGATGGTCGTTTGGATGAAATAAATTTGAATTTAAGCGAGGAATTAGCAGACAACGGGGTTAGTCCTATACCCACTTCTTTAATGGCTCATCAAACTCAGCGAGTTCACCAACTATAGGAAAGAATTGTATCAGTAATGATCACAGGCTCATGGATAATGGGCGCAACCATAAATTTGTTCAACCAAATATGTAGGGATGGATGTCGAACTCTCAATCGGCATATTCTTCGTATCACCTTGAGGGCAAGGTGATTTTTGAAGGAGTGGGGAGTGTTACGGCATGGGTAGCGGAAGGCGGAAGAATGGTGTTGTGGTATGTCCAAGGTAGTGGTAGGCGGAAGAGGAAAAAAGGTGTTGGTTGTAGTAGTGAAAGGCAGGAGAACTACGAGAGTAGAAGATGGGATTGCGGTAGGATTAGGATATGGGATCCCAAAATCAAGAGAGTTTTGCAAGACAACATCTTGAGGACAAGGTGATTTTGAAAGAGTGGGGAATGATACGCCCCAGGCTTTATGTCATGGGCTAGTATATCTATCATTATGTTTATGTTTATTTAGGATATGTCTTTGTGTTAGGAAAGTATTTATGTTGTCTCTTTATTTAAGAAAGTGAATAACTTGTGTTAGGAAAGTGTCAAGTCAATGTTTATCTTGTAGTTGGCTTATGATCTAAGCCATGTCTTTTATTCGGTATATATACCGAATCATTCTTCATTATTAATCAATCAAAGTTAAAGATAAATAATTCTCTAATCTTCTCTTCTATTTGTTGACGGAGCCAGCACACGTTTGAAGTTGTGTCCTATCCCGATACTACCGCAAGGGTTGTATCAGAGTAGGGTTTCCTATTGCTATTTTTGTCTTGAATTCACTTTCAAATTGCTTGAACAATCTTGAAGCGTTGCGTTGTTCTTCTGTGAGTTGTGAAGGTTGGATCTTGTTCATGATAATCAGCATCCTAGTGGCTGCT
This sequence comes from Tanacetum coccineum, assembly GCA_026074375.1. Taxonomy (NCBI): domain Eukaryota; kingdom Viridiplantae; phylum Streptophyta; class Magnoliopsida; order Asterales; family Asteraceae; genus Tanacetum; species Tanacetum coccineum. The sequence goes on along the minus strand of BQNB010002578.1, from coordinate 85,020 downwards.
AAATACAAGAAAGTAGATGAAAGCTTAAGTGCTTCCAAAGGTGCATCAGGGATACTAGTTATAGCAGATGCAATACCAGTCATGGTTACAGCTGAAAGAGTAATATTGTTAATAGATGTTAACAACAAGTTATTCCAATTATTCCTTTGTTCTCCAATGTTTTTATGCATCTCTACTCGATCAGAAACCGCTTCCAATATCATGTAAAGCTTCTCCAAAACATTAGGAGACACTTTAGGGTTTTTGTTGTGATTCTTGGGTAAGATTCTTCCAAAGTCCATTTATTCAACCAAACCTATGTTTTGTTGAATCTTTTGGATATTGGTAGTACTAATTAAACTATTTGTATGAATCTTTGGGAACTGAAAGGAAGCTCTTGATACATCTCTACAAGACGAGGAAGAAGAAGATAAAGATGAAGAACACATAAAGCATGAAACTTGATTAATGGCTGCCATGATGTAAAACAATTTCAGCTTGCAATCTTGTTAATGAATAGTTGTAAAAAAAACTCAAAAGTGTGCAAAAATAATGGAGTAGGTGTTAGTGTGTGAAAGGTTAGTCGGTTGAATTTATTATTTAATAGAGTTTGTTGTGGTTGTTTATATATGGAAAGAAACCTTGACAAAAATAACAAAGAATGAATGAGTCAAAGTTTGAAGTTTGAATGTACATGGATCCATGAATTTGTTTTCTTGGAGGTTTGTTATGACCTTTATCGTACATCATGTGACATGGTTAATTAATTACTTTCTGCTTACCAAAACCTATATTAGTTTAATACCCAGAAAATTTGATAACTAAGAATGCCCGTCTTGTTTCATTTTGGTAATGTTTCAGCTAAGTAAGTTAACAGAATCCTAGTTGAAACACTATGTGCGTAAATGGTATATATAAACACTACGTAGAATGTATGTTTGTTAGACGTCTCTCAGAATAAACAACTCATAGATGACCTATTAGCCAGTCACTCTGATATCTTTACAAGAGGTCTCAAGTTTAAACCTCACTTGACGCAATATCGATAGTGTCTAAGGAAAAAGGTCGGATCAGACACGGTCACAAAAATACTTTAGTTAAGTTGTATACAAACTTGAAAAACCTTGTCCATGTACTTTTATACTTGTTGAAATATGTCCATCGTAAATAATATAAGTCTGAATTATTTATTCGAGCCTAAGAGGACACACACGTTAATACGTAAACAATATTTAATTAGTGTTTTTATTAAACGATAAATAAATATATTAGTTAAATGTTTAAAAGGTAAACATTAAGGACTAATATGCAAAACGGGAAAAAGGAAAGTGAGGGTTTCCCCCCTTCTCCTTTGGTCGGCCGAAACCCACAACCCAATAGGGTTTGGGCTTGCTTGCTTGTTCTCCAAGATTGTGTAGGCTATATAAGGAGGATTTGAGGTTCATTATTGAGTATGTGTTTTGTGAAAAATCCCTACAACTCTCCCCTCTCTTCTTCCTTGTGTTCGACCGATCCCACAAACCTAAAGGGTTTTTCGGTTTGTCTTCTTTGCCGATCGAATTAAACCAAACAACCCTTTAGGGTTTTGTTTGGCGATCGTGTACCACCACCACCGTGGTGTTAGCTCGCGTGTTGATTGATTCAAGTGTTGCGGTGTTCGTTTACTAAAACACTATTAGTACTAGCATACTTCATTGTTTGCTAAGAACGTATTGTGTGTGGAAGCTTAGAGAGATCTTACTTTAGATCTTGGAGGTTTTGCGTGTGGTTATTATACATACGCATATATAGAAGACGGAGTTAACGGTTACCTTTAAACGGTGTATAGGTTTTGTGCTAAAAGGTAATCATCTTTTATCCTTGTTAATTAATGTGTTCTACATGTGTTCTTTAATTCCGCTGCGTACTCGTGTTAATTAATTGTTAATTAGGTCATAAAACCCAACAGTGGCATCACGAGCCATCGTGTAGAATCTTTAATTACAAGGAATAAAATTGGACAAATTAGGGTTTCGTGATTAATTTTAATGCCCCGGTGGGCGTTTTTGTTAAAAGATTTGATCTTGACGGTTAATAAAATTAATTAGACGAGATCTAGGTTGTATGCAATTTTATATAAAACTTGATGTATTAATTGTTAATAGTTTTAAGTTTTGTTAATTGTTAATGGAGATCCATGATAAAATCATGCAAATTTATCATGGATTGATATTAGATATTTAAATCTTGTTAATTGTTAAAAGGATTTGTTTTAAATATGATCAAGATTCGCATAATTTTAAATATTTTCTTAATTGGTAAGATCCATGATTCAAGAATTCGGGAAGACCCTTATTATTGAATTAATGGGGCCTAAAATAGTTAAAAGATTTATGTGCTATGTGGTATTTATTTATATAAGGCTTACGCAATCGATTAATTCGATGTATGTGGCCGGAGTCATTGGATGAAGGAGCCTTATGTGAATAAATACATTATTTAATTATTAGATAATTAGGATCATATTTAATGTTTGCATGCCTTAATTGTTAAGTGATTTTAAATAAATGTTATTTAGTTTAGTTGATGTTTATATGTTTTATTTTAAGTTCTTGACTTGTGAGAAAATAAAAGGGTTTTTCGAAAAACAAATATAAACATGACTAATGATTATCGAAATTAGATTTATTATGGACTATATAATGCAAAAAGTCAAAAGTGGATTCGGCTTACATCCGATATAAAATCTTCCATGATTAGACTAGCAATTTATAGTTCATAATGTGTTTTCAAAATTAAAGTTTTTTATTAAAAACTTGACGCTATGGACACGATGGGATAGGTACGTACTCAGTCCTCTAAATAAACTATAAGAGAAGTATAAAGGAGAGTTTCCCTAAAGAAATCAGGCTTCTAATAAGCTCGCGCTGACCTTATTCACAGACTTCTTTGATCGATCAAATTGGAGTTACCGTTAAAACCATAGAGCAGTCACTACAGTGTTTACTTTTTTTGGAAAAAATGACACAACTGCTTTAAAATTGGAAACACGTAGAATCGTCAAATTTAAGGTCTCACTATTTATGTAATAAGATCCGATATAATAGCGTTGATACTGTAATAATAGCTAAATTTTGAGTAATATTTTTTATTAAAATCAATGATACAGAAGATGTATGCATGCGTCTTCGGATATATTTGACCGTCAAATAAAAAATACCATATTTTCAACTAAGTTATTGCCATCCAGTTTGTAAAAACAACTTTGATGATTGCTCTTTACTATGCGTGAGACTGTGTAGATTTTGCAATCACAAGTAATTATTACGCTTTTCCGTAGACGGTAGTGATACATAATTACTGATTTTTGAAATTGAGGACGACTTAGCGTTGTTGTGGTTAGACCTGTTAACACGCGGCATAGATGGGATGAAACATGCTTACTAGATATTATTGTAATAAAGTAAGTCCCATATGGTTTAGAAATTGCAAAAGATGAAAATTATCCAATCGTTGATTACCTCTGAATAACACCATCACTAGCAGATCACTCATGGGTTACGGTATGTCAAGTTGGGTCCTAACCTTAGGAAATTAATTGTTTATTTCAATAAACATGGGTAATTAATTTTCTTCAAGGAGTATTATCGAAAATACTAATTCTTGAACTTTTTATGTTTTTGTAGATGGCACTACCTGTTCAAAACATAAACCATTCGGCTTTCAGGTCGATGTTTGAAAAAGAAAAACTTTCTGGTAATAATTTCAATGAATGGTTTGCTCGACTTAAGTTAGTCTTGAGAGTCGATGAAAAAAAGTGATTCCTTGAACAACCTTTTACCCCCTGCCCAGACCTGTTGCTGAACCAAATGTTGTAGATCAGTGGACAGCTCTATATGATGCTCATACTGAGATTGCTTGTCTTATGCTTGGGAGTATGACCCCTGAACTACATAGACAGTTTGAATTGCACTATCCGTATGACATGATTCAGGAGCTCAGATCTATGTTTGAAAAACAAGCTGGAGTAGAGAAGTTTGACTTAATCCAATCTTTCCATGCTTGCAAACAAGAAGAGGGTAAACCAGTTGCTGACTATGTCCTAAAAATGAAAGGATATGTGGAGAAACCAGAACGTCTTGGTTATGTACTACCACAAGATATCTCAATAGGCTTGATTCTTAATGGCCTTACTAAAGATTTTGTAGGCTATGTCAAATTACAATATGTCAACATGGGAAGAAAATTGGTGAAAAAATTTCATGTTAATGCTATTGAGTATGACAAAGGTTTACCTAAAAAGCTGAAACACCACAAGTAATGATGATTAAAAGTGGTAAAATCCAGAAGGCCAAAAAGAAATCGCTTAATGCAAATGGCAACAATAAGGTTAAAGGCAAGGGAAAGGATAAGAAGGTTTATATCCCTCAGCCTAAAACCCTAAGCCTACTGCTATGGAGCGCCCAGCTAAGGATGATGCCTTGCCACCAACTACAAGGTATTAGGTGCATTGGAAAAGGAATTGGACCTGTTTATCTTCTGAGTTGTTGAAGAAAAAGAGCAAGTTTGGCTTCTGCCAGTTTCTTCAGGTATCTTCACAATAGAATTATTTTCTTTACCTAATAATAACCTCCTGGGTGTGTGACACTAGTTGTGGTACTCACATTTGTAACACAAAACATGGATTTAGGATTGAAAGGAAGCCTTAAACGGGACTCTTTACTGTACGTGGCAATGAGTATCATGACCAAGTAAAGCTATTGGAAGAGTTAGACTTACTTTTACTATGGCTAGAGATTTGTTAGACAATGTCATTAATGCACCTACTATTACAGAGGTTTTTTCAGTTTTCTCGTTTGGTTGACAATGGATTTGTTCAATGCTTTACGAATTATGGAATTTCAATTTCAAAGAATAATGTTCTTTATTTTAATGCTATTCACAGTAATGCTATTTATGAAATTGATATGCATGATCTTGTACCAAATGATAATTCTATATATAATGTTAGCACTAAAAGAGCCAAACACAATTTGAACTCTACTTATCTATGGCACTGCCGTCTTGCTCATATAAGTAAGAAACGTATTGAAAAGCTGCAACAAGAAGGGCTTTTAAAATCAACAGATGATGAGTCATTTAATCAATGCGTATCTTGTTTATCGGGCAAGATGACAAGGAAATCGTTTCCACATCGTCCCGAAAGGGCGACTGATCTTCTTGGAATAATACATACTGATGTGTGTGGTCCACTTAGACATGTGTCAAGACAAGGTGCTAGCTACTTCATTACATTCACAGATGATTATAGTCGTTATGGTTATGTTTATCTTCTTAAACATAAACATGAGGTCTTTGAAACGTTCAAAGTGTTTAAAAATGAAGTTGAAAATCAACTCGGGAAGACCATTAAGGCAATACGATCAGATCGGGGTGGCGAATACATTAGCCAAGAGTTTAAAGATTATCTAAAAGCTAACAGAATTATTCAACAGCTTACTCCTCCATACACACTACAACATAATAGAGTGTCTGAGAGGAGAAACCATACTTTTTTAGACATGGTGCAATCTATGATGAATCTTACAACTTTGCCTTTATCCTTTTGGGATTATGCTCTAGAGTCTGCAACATGCATTCTCAATATGGTTCCAACAAAGAAGGTAGATAAGACACCATATGAACTGTGGTATGGAAAAGTTTCAAACTTGGCTTACTTAAAGGTCTGGGGATGTGAGGCTCTTATGAAAAGAGATACGCCTAACAAACTCAAACAAAGATCTGTTAAGTGTATCTTCATAGGATACCCAAAGGAAAGGATGGGTTATTATTTCTACTTCTCACCTGAAAACAAAATTGTTGTTGTAAGGTATGCTGAATTCTTTGAGAAATGCCTCATAAGTCAATAAATCAGTAGGAGGGCGGTAGATCTTGAAGAAATTCAAGAAAAAGAAGATACAACACCTTCTGAAATCACTAGCAACATTCCTCAAGAGGTGGAGGGTTTTGAACCGCCACAACCATCACAAGAGGAAGTGATTCTGATTCGTAGGTCCGAAAGGACACATCGAGCTCCAAACCGCTTATGTCTAAATGTAGAGGTGGAGGAGCATAGTTTAGGGGATCTTGCAAAACCCGCTAGCTATAAAGCCGCAATGTTAGATTCAGAATCTAATAAGTGGATCGATGTTATGAATGCAAAAATACAATCCATGATGGACAATATGGTATGGGTCCTGGTCGATCTTCCTCCTGGTTGTAAGACCATTAAGATTAAGTGGCTTTTTAAGAAAAAGACCGACATGGATGGTATTGTACACGTCTATAAAGCTTGTTTTGTAGCAAAGGGTTATACTCAACTCTACGAGGTTGATTATGAAGAAACGTTCTCACCTGTCGCTGACATTAAAGCTATTAGAGTTCTCATATCTATTGCAGCATACTATGATTATGAGATATGGCAAATGGATGTTAAAACAGCCTTCTTAAATGGTTATCTTGATGAAGACATTTATATGGTACAACCTGAAGGTTTTGTTGATCCTAATCATCCTAGGAAAGTATGAAAGCTTAAAAGATCCATTTATGGTCTTAATCAAGCATCAAGAAGATGGAATAAAAGATTTGATGAGGAAATCAAAAGGTTTGGATTTTCTCAAAATCTTGATGAGTCATGTGTATATCAAAAGGCTAGTGGGAGTAATGTTACATTCCTCATCTTATATGTTGATGACATAATCATCATGGGTAATCACATTCCAAGTTTACAAAGTGTAAAGAATTATCTTGGAAAGTGTTTTTCTATGAAAGATTTAGGGGAAGCGGTATTTATTCTTGGAATCAAAATCTATAGAGATAGATCGAAGTGATTAATTGGAATTGGTCAAAATGCTTACATGGATAAGATCTTAAAGAGATATAAATTGGATAATTCCAAACATGGTCATATCCGTATGCAAGAAAGACTTGACTTGAATAAATCACAAGGTGCTCAAAGGCCTAAAGAGGTGAATCGCATGAAGAATGTACCTTATGCTTCGGCTGTAGTATCCATTATGTATGCGGTTAGATGCACTAGACCTGATGTTGCATTCGCGAAAAATATGACAAGCCGATTTCAACAGGTGAACTTCACTCGACTGCTGTGAAAAACATTCTTAAGTATTTAAGAAACACTAAAGATATGTTCTTGGTTTATGGTGGAAATCCTAGCACAGAACTTAGAGTTGAATGCTATTGCGATGTTGGATTCGAGAATGATAGAGATGACACGAAGTCTCAAATAGGATATGTTTTCATTCTGAATGGAGGCGCAGTGGATTGGAAGAGCTCTGGTATGTGCTTAAATACACATACCTTTTACCTTTAAAAACGAGCTAAAATAACCAAAAACGGACTTAAAATGCCAAATATATGCTTGTTTTGCTAATTGTATTGTGCAGGAACGGATAACCAAGAAAAGGACGAAAAACAAAGACAAAACGACAAAACTGGACTCGGAATGGAAAAGACTGTGAAAGACAAAGCCAAATCAAAGCCGGAAAGTCAATCCAGTCAAAAAGTCAACAGAAAAGTCAACTGGTCAAAGTCAAAGTCAACCCAAGTCAACCCCGGGGCCAAAGTCAAAGAAATATAAGTTTAGGGGCTGAAATTGCCAAACCCTAAACTTATTTATAAAGGAGAAAAGAGAAAAAGAGAAGACAAGGGCTTATTTTGCAATTTGTTCAAAGTAACAAGTAGGGGGGCAAAACTGCCAACCCCCCTAACTTGTACACCACAAGGACTGTGGGTGAAAAGAGTTATATAACTCTTGGGGACTTGTTTTGCCAAGTCCCCAAAAGTTATTTAACCACAAGGACCATGTGTGCAAACACACCATTAACTTTGAGGGACCATTTTAGCCAAATGGTAAAACTCACACTCTGTTAACAGCCCCAACAGCTTTTCCCGCGTGTTTTTCCCTCCCAACACACTCACGGGTTAACATAACCCGTTTTACCCTGCGTTTCTCCCCCACCTCCATGGACAATCATCTTCCCCCTCCTCCACTAACTTTCCCACCAAAAACCACACCTTTCCATGTTGGCAATCCTACTTTTCACATAAAAGTTGGCCGAATCAATGGCTGTGATTAATCCAAGGAAGCACAATGGCAATGGATGGCTTGGATTTACTCATGGAAGTCTCTCACAAAAGAAACACAAGAAGAAGAAGCTGAAGACATAGATTTTAGTATAAATAGGGTCTTAGTGATAGTAGAAGGGAGTAGCTTATTTTCTAGTTAATTACTTTTTAATTCAGTCAAATTTATGTATGTTTATGCTTATTTACAGCTTATTTGAAGTCTTTTGTACCCCTTTTAATCATCACCTCTCTTATGCATTTGTAATTTTCAGTTTTAATGAAAAATTAAGCTCTTTTTACTCAATAAGCTCTCAATAAGCTCATTAGAGCTTAGTTTCAGTTAATAAGCTCTAATTCAGTTTTAAAACTTGTTATAGAGCCCCCTTAAAATACGTTTTTCCCTTTGAATATTAATTGAATAAATGTTCATGAAATCACTATGGAGGCTATTTGGAGTAATAAGCTCCCAAGAGCTTATTGAGCTTTTAAGCTCAGGTTTAGAGGCTAAGGGGCCATTAGGACAGGCTTTTTAGGCCACTCACTCAGAAAGAGTGGCCTTGGTTCTGAAACTTCAAAAATCCAAGGTTTCATTTCTAAATTCTTACTTAGCTTAATTTTTAGCTTAAACCTTTAGCTTATTTGCTTTCAATCTTTGTAAACACATTAGTATTTAGGGTTGGTATTTGTCGTTGTAAGTTTTTATTGCATGATTTTTGTCTACAAATAGCTATCTCTCAAAACGGTCATAAGTATAGTATAAGCTAGATTGAGAAACTAGCTTATTTTTATTAATAAGCTAGGACTTTTAGTTTTAAAATAGTTTAAATAGGTAAAAATAAGTAGAAGTAGATAAAAGGTTTTTAAAGTTTTAGTTTAAAAATGTATTTTAAACCCATTTTGGTTTGACAGTTTTGAGATAAAGGGGTGTTTGGCATAAGCCTTAAAGTGGGTCAAAACAGGTTTTGGCATGGGTTATGGCCATGAGGTTGGTTTTAGCTTAAGTTGTTAAGCTCACATAAGCTGTTTTTAAAAGTTCTTCAGTTTTTAAATTGCTTTACAAAGTTTTTTAAATCCATTTTTATAACTGTGGGATTTTTAAGTAACCCACAAGTGCTTATTTGATTAAGCACTTGTGGTTTAAGTTTAAGGTTCAAAAGAGTGTGTTTAGTGTGTCTAAACAAGGCTGTTAAAAAGCCTTTGGTCTTTTGACTTTGGTGAGTCAAAACCACCAAGTTTCTTTTGTCACAGTTTGTAAAAATCCAAACTCCTTTTTCACTTCCAAAAATAAGCAAGTAAAAATGGTTTTCCAAAGCTCAAAATTGGTGCACAAGCCCCTTGGCTATAGCCACTCAACTTTTGAAGCTTATTTGTGCTTTTAGAGCGTTATTAACACTAAAATAAGCAGTCAAAATAAGCCTTTGAATTTTCCTTAAAACTCCCCTGTTGCTAGGGGAAACTTTAGGCTTATTTGTTCTCAGGCCTTTAACCAACTTAATCCCCAACGTTGCTTATTTTAAGACCTATACTTCCTAGATAAGACCTCAAAGTTTCAGGCTTAGGAACTTATTAGCTAGCTTATTTACAAGCCCAAACATTGCCCTTTGGCTGTTTTTTGACCCCTAGCTGAGGGATTCTTTATTATTTGACTTTGCTTATTAGCTTATCCCATAAGCCAAATTGTGTCCTAGTAGCTTCTTTTAGTTAAGTTAGATAGTTTAGTTTGCTTAATTTCCTTTTTCTAGCTTATTGTCATCGTTATGTATTTTTAGCCTCTTTAAGCTTCATTTAAGCTTTTCTGGCTAAATAAGCTTCCCACAACTTATTGGGCCTTAAGCCTTTAGACTTTTGAGCTTATTTAGGTTAGTTTAGCCCATCTCAGCTTAATTTAGTTCTTGCCTTAGCTTAATTCGACCTCAAGTCCAAAAGGACTTAGCATTTTTTTTGCCCTTTAAGATCCAAATAACATTTCTGTCTAAGTTCAAGCTTATTTATTGTAAGCTTAATTTAAGTGGTTATTTCAGCAAACTCTAGGTGACAAAGCTGTTAAGATACCACACTTAACAACTTTTCTTCTTTGAGTTTTCAAAAAATAAAATAAAAGGGGAAGACACTTGGTCCGGGTGAGCAAGACTCAAACCCGGGACCAAGCGATACATCCCCTTTTACACAACACACTCTACCACTGCGCCCTTGGGTCTTTGGTATGTGCTTAAATACACACACCTTTTACCTTTAAAAACAAGCTTAAATAACCAAAAACGGACTTAAAATGCCAAATATATGCTTGTTTTGCTAATTGTGTTGTGCAGGAACGGATAACTAAGAAAATGACGAAAAACAAAGCCAAAACGACAAAACCGGACTCGGAATGGAAAAGACTGTGAAAGACAAAGCCAAATCGAAGCCGAAAAGTCAATCAAGTCAAAAAGTCAACAGAAAAGTCAACTGGTCAAAGTCAAAGTCAACCCAAGTCAACCCCGAGGCCAAAGTCAAAGAAATATAAGTTTAGGGACTGAAATTGTAAGTCCCTAAACTTATACTTAAAGAAGAAATCAAGAGAAAAGAAGAGGAGGGCCAAACTGTCAATGTGGCAAAGTTACACTCCAAGGGCTTATTCTGTCAAGCCCTATAACTTGTACTAACAAGGACGAATCTTGCAAACAGAGATATCACTCTTGGGGACTTGTTTTGCCAAGTCCCCAAAAGTTTTAAACCACAAGGACGAAGATTGCAAGAAACGTATACACGTTAAGGGACCAACCTTGCCAATCTCACAAACTTACACTCTGTGTCTCCCCAACTCGTACAAACAAATTTTCCCGCCCATTTTTTGTCTTCCCCAAACATCACGAGTTCACTTCACACCTTTTACCCTATAACCTCAAAAACCCCATGGACAAACTCGCCCCTCCTCCTCCACTAAAAAACATAATCCTATTTGGCAATCCCACAAATCCCCAAGGCATAAAGGACGGTTTAGATGATTTTTTTGGTCTTGCTCTCACAAAACAAACACAAGAAGCACAACAAACAAGCTCCCCAGCTTATAAAAGAAGAAGAAGGTTTAGAAGTAAGGGTTGTAATATGAAGTATTAACAAAAGTTAGCAAGTGGTTTGGGTTAAAGCGGGTTAAAAATAAAGAAATGAGGTCGCGGGTCTCATAGGGTGGTGAAATTTTTTTTTAAGGGTTTCTTTTCTTGGCTCTTGGCTTATAATTCGTGTAATCTTGATCAAAGGTGATTGAATACTGATCCTTGACATTGTATAAGGGATTACTAATGAAATTTGATTGGTGGTTTAAGCTAAAATGGGTCGAAATGGAAAGGGTAAGTCGTGGTTTGAATTAGGGCTCAATTAGCTTTTAGGGTTTTCCTAGCTTTGTAATTCTGTACATTTGACCAAAGTAATGATGGATAATGATTGACAATGTTTTTTAATCTCATTTTTAATGAGTTTAGCAATGAACTATGGTTTGCTTACATTGAGGAGAAAGAAATGGTTAGAAACGAGAAAACGGGTTGAATGATCATTTAGGGCTCATTTAGGGTTTCTCGGATTCATTTTACGTACAATTGAAATAAGATAATGAAGTAATGATGAAATAATGATGTAATAGGATTGACATGATTGTAAAATAAGTTATTACAACTTATTTGAGTGTTGGTTTAGGTTTACAATGGATAAAAAACAAAGAAACGGGTCATAGTGTAGTATTTAGCTCGGGTTAGGGTTTCTGAGTTTTAAATTAGGGTTTTAAGAGTAAAAATGTGTATGAAAGTTTATGAATAGAATAATTAGGGTTTACACATTGTATATTGAGTGTATTAGCTTGTACAAAAGTGGTGGTGAAGAAATTGAAGGTAAAACGGAGGTAAAACGGTTATTTTAGATGTCATGCTTAATGACTTATACATTGAGCTTTTAGAGACTTGTACTTTGACTTGAAGAGATTTTATATTTCAAATGAGATGTTATATTGCTTGTACATATGCTTTATGTACTTGTGCATCTCACTTAGATACTATTACATTAATCATTCATGAAATTAGGGTTTAGAGGCATACGATAACGGTTTAAAGCCCGTTTTGATATAACATTGTGAATGGTACATTATAGGAATAATGTACTTTGTAATAAGGATATGATGATATTGACTTGACATATTGTGATGTTTGCTTGATATATATGAAGACAGAATGGCCATAGATAGGTTGCGTAAGCTCGTCTACTTTAGTTATGTAAGTTACATGATATATTAAGATATTGACAATGCAAGTAAAGTAATAAAGCAAAAAATTTCCCCGTACAATTTTGATCATAGTAAAATAAGTTTTTGCATTTGATGAAAGTTCTTGAGGTTGTTTAAAGTCTCCACCCCTTACGGGGGGGGGGGGGGGGGGGGGTGGGGGGGTGGGGGGGGGGTGGGTGGGGGGGTTTGGGGTGGGGGGTGAGGGTGGTGGGGTGGGTGGGGGTTATTAATGTTGGTTTTGGAGGATAATAGGTTAGTAGGGAGGTAATTATTTAAACCTAACTTAAAAAAGCAAATTCATAGGCCCAGTAACCCACACATAACATTATTTTTCTACTACTATAAAGACATTCAATTAAATAGAATTAAGGTCGCTCAGTATACCTCGCACCTTAGATTAAGATACCGTAGCGGATACTCATCAACTCCCAACCTAGGATAGATCCTGACTCGATTACACTCGGCATCGCCAATGATTGGAACCAAGGGGGGGAAAGGCTATACACTCCACGAAACTCTTCATGCCAAGCAAAAAGGCATCTGTCCTTTGCGATCTAGCTAACCTTACTAGCAAAACGATCCTAACCGTGATGATTGTCGCGCATGTCTCTGCACATTACGTCTATGAGCAATTATTTGAGATCATGTATTACTTAGCTTACTTAGGCATCCCGTAGTTCAAACTATACTCCTATATCATATGTGCGACACCTATTTTTCCGGCCTATATTCTCGTACTTCCCCGTACTGGATTCTACATCTTCCTACATAGCGCGTAGACGGTACCTGAGCTTATCGTCGTCAGCCGCTTTGAAACGTAATCGTGTCTCGGATCAGTGTGCAACTAGGGGCTTGAGTGTATGGCGCTTCCAAACGCTGGATAATGTCTTTTAGCCCACTATATATGCAGGCTCTGTAATAACCAGGCCGTTAAGTATATCACACATCTAAGTTAAGTTTCTAAAACGAAATTAACAATATCATCTACATATCTCTAACACTATAAGTCCATTCTTCCTATATGAGATGGTCCACATCAACATCTTCATGTAACATCTAGCGTAACCATGGCCTCACCTGAAACGAGCGGACAATGTTGAAAGCTTGTCGATTATGAACATACACTCATGGGACGCTATCGTCAGTCCTCTAAACCTAATTTCATGAATGATAAATATCTAAAGTGACTTCACAAGACATCAAAAGTCATCTGATACAAGCAAATATAACCTCTCATATGAAATATAAAATCCTTCAACTCTAAGTACAAAGTCTCTAAAAGCCAATGTACAAGTCAATAAGCATGACATCTAAATACACGTTTTAAATATCCCCACGACTCATCCATATTTACCTTCAATATCCCATATCACCACCACTTTGTACAAGAAGGCACGTACATCACGCACTAGTGCAATATACAATGTTTATTGGACTTGAAGTACCCTGATAACTAGTCTCGTATTAGTTTATAAAATATCAAAACCCATTTTTACTCTAAAACCTAATTCAAAACTTCAGAACCCCTAAACACCCGAAGCATTAGGGTTTAATTTACGTGATAAATAACTTCACATCCACATGGACCTGTGTAGTAGTCTCGCTAAACTTAAGGTTTCATTTTGTTTTTTAGGGGGGGGGGGGGGGGGGGGGGGGGGGACTGGGGGGGACAACACACCTAAACCAAGCACGTCAAATAAACACTATTGTAGATTATACGTTCGAATGCTTCATGAACCGTCAATCATGCAATTTCCCTATAAATCATATTATCATTCATTACTTCTACTGGAAGCTATCCCTTATATTCAAATGTGCTTTTTCCGTGATCCAAGTAATCTGCAGTACCGTTTACACAAGCACCGACTCTTAGTCTAAAGTTTATAGAGGACAAGAACGATTTTTCCTATACGCCTAAAGATTCCAAAAATGATCATCAGCCCGGCGACAATAGCTGACCCTGTCAACTGCATTCTCGTTTCTAACCATTTCATTCTCAAGTAAGCAACCAAGAGTCATTGTAAACTCATAAAATGAGTTTACACACAACATTGATCAATCATTAAATATCGCGAAAATTCACTGCCAAATTAATTAGAGCATACGACTCCCCGCGGAAGCTATCAGGACACGAAGTAAAGCGAAGAAATATAGTCTCAGGCGGTGACAGCTAGAAAACCCTAACACAAGTCGTGCATACTAATGATTAGCCCCTCATATCAAACTAACGCCTTACCCTTCCATTTCGACACACATTTTAGCTTAAACCACCACATCATAATTTATCTATAGATAAATGTCAGCTAGACTAGAATAACAATGTGTCAGTAGTGCATCGACTCTATGTGATATATGCTATCTTTAAACAGTCGAGTGACAAAATCTTAGTATCATAACCTTTGTGGCCCTTTTGATTCGTTCTCGGTTTGGGCGAGGGGTCCCTTTACTAGACAGAGCGTCCATGTAGTGACAGGTGTCTGTGGTTAGTTGGACAGCGTAGCAGAATGTACCGCCTAATGTATCGTGATATGCCAAAGCTAGAGCCTAAATGCATAGAAACGCGAGTATCACCGCCAATGTATGTCAGCATCGAATATGGAACATCTTTGATAATCTTTCTCAATCAAAAGCAACCGGGCAGTTAATTCTTGGAGTAGGGTATAAAATTATTACGTATCCCTATGTGGAGCGCACTCAGATCATTTGGCATAATTGTCCATGATGGCCGATTATGCTGTTCGTTCACCCAGGTATGCATAATTTACTTCAATGTGATGGTTTCCCTGTGTATCCGCAATGAGCATGACAAACCCCTTTGATGGCCAGCTTGTTACAAACACACAAAGCGCAGAAGTCTTACCGCATAAGTGAATACTCCCTTTACAGATCCGAGGTCGACATAATTTCAGGTGGATCAAACCCAGGTACGTGTATATAACTATTCTAAATGAGCGGAATGTTCATATGATGATCGAACTACTCCGTCTCATTAAACGTATGATCATGGTTCTGAAACCTCTAGGGACGAACGGCAGTAGAGGTGATCCTTACTGGCCACGTTGCAATCATTGAAAATCGCGTATAGATGAAGAATGTGGAGGAAATTATTAGATGGTCGAAACATGTATACTGAGTAAGTCAAAAGATAATGTTATGAGTTACCTTCGGTGGATATGACGACGTAAAGATGGACGGTGGGGGTGTCAAAAGATGCACCGGGTAACCTTCTCCCCGAAGTTTCGCATAGGTATGTCTCTAGAACAGTATGTCAATTTACTGCAATAATCACTAGTTGGGGGGGGGAGTTAAGCCCCACAACAAGGGACGATAGGTTAAATCACTTGCAATTGAGTCGTTATATCGTGGAGCAAAAAGGTCCTTGTGTTCTGACGAACAAATAGGGTACATAAAAACTGCAAGTAACCGGATAAAGGGGGGGGTTCTAGGGCGGGAGGCTTCAGGGGAGTCCTCCGAAACCCAGTGATAGCGCTGTGTACTCTTCTTACTCACGGTCATTGCAAAAGTTAATTGAGAGGGTGCAATGCTTCGGCTCTGTGATAAGTAACCTTACTTCCATATACTTAATTACAGCCACAGCTAGAGAACAATAGATACCCCCTAACCGAGCATCGGATTGGGGGGGGGGGATGAAAGTCGGAGCGAAATTTAGAGGGCACAAGAGTTATATTACTAAGAGCGCTTGGCCTGATATCAACTGGTGTGTTCGTTAGATGGACTCCTATCTGTATTAAATAAACATATGACCATAAAGTTATCGAGGGCGTCCATCGGATAGAGACGTGGCTACTATATGCCAACAAAAGAACGAAACCGGGTTAATAGGGGGGGGGGGGGGGTATAGGGCGAATAGAGACGCAAATACACGTATGGGGGTAAATGTTCGACGGGAATATGGGGGGAGGGGGGGTGGATATAGGGAGAGTTTTGGGTTTTGTTTGTAAATGATTGTCCTTCTTGATTGGTTTTTTAGTGGGTTATGTATGACTGATCTTTGGTATGAACTTAGATTGAGGTGGGTTATGGTATCTGATACATGAGACGTAGTTTTTTGGAGGGGGGGAAGTGTGTAGTGTGTGTGGTATGGGGTTCGTTTATTCAGGGGTGTTTATGTGTTGTGGGGAGGATAAGTGTATCACCAATTGACTATGTTCTTAAGCTTGACAACCTAGGTGAGAGACCTATATCATTCACGGTGTTGCTCGGCGATCTCGGAACGTGGATATTGTTGGATGCTATGAGAATACGACCAAGTAAAAAATGGGCATCTCTTCTAGTTTGCTGGTACTACACCATAACAGCGCGTGTCTTTACGCCGATTTAAGCAAGGAGACCAAACCACGTTCTCAACAGATCCCCTATATGAAGGCATGCGAGATTCAGTTTCGACGTACCTCATTTTCTTTATTTTTAACCCAGCTTTAACCCCAACCACTGCAAACATATGTAAATACAATCCTATACAACCCCGTTAGGAGATGTTTACAATTATTCCACTGATAATGCCCACAAAATTAATTAGGCCCAAAACTTGAGGTCAAACCTCCAGTACCAAAACAGACCCGGCGGTTGGTTTTGACCATTTTTTAACCCCTTAAAACCTTACCCCTGAGAAAGAACGCTCCATAGACCAACCCTCTGAGACTCTTCCAAGCAGCTTACCCACCATGCTCCATCCTATTCCATGGCCAAAATCAAAGCCATGAGTCTCTTTTTAGCCACACCAGCCATAGACCCTCCCTCTTTGTCCAAAATCAAATCACCACTTCAATCTAGTACCTAAGAGCCTTCATACACACGCCATAGCTTCCCACAATCATGTACTAAGACAGTTTTTTAAAGCTTTCCAAGTGTCCACATCCGATTCATGATCCAGGATATTATTTAGTGATTTCGTTCGGTGAAGTAAGAGAACGATGCAATAATAATTTAGATTATATAAGATAAATGTAATAATAACAAACACGAAACTGAAAAGCTCAGAAACTACCCAGACTCAAAACAATGAGAGCCAAGAGAAGCCATATAACCCACCCACCCGTCAACCCCTAAAAGTACACCGAGAAGCGCACACCCACACAAATCAAACACAATAGAAGATATCGTCACGTGATTCCCGCTGGCGACAATTGGTTGTCGAAGAGTGTAGCACAAAATAACCAATACATATGAGACTAACTAGGGGGGATGGGGGGGGGTTACAAAAGAGTAATAAGCTATTAAAATATATAGGGATTCATAAGAACTTTAATAGTAAGACTATTAAAATTTTACTATTAATAGGTAGCTATATTATATAAAACATATTGATTTAAGATATTATGATAAACTCTATAATTTTTAAGGTGGGGAATTGAAATTTATAATAATGTAATAATAATTAACACAAATTGATATGGAGAGTGGGTAGTTTTTTAGATGAATATGGAATTTTATTAAAATTTTTGAAAAATTGTTATTAAGTTGGGTTTTTTTGTGATAGTTTAGTGTTTGATGGGTGATTTTTATTAGGGGAAAATTAGATAATTATCTTTAGGTAAATATAAATATAAATTTATAAGTTGTGAATATTTATTAATATAAGATTAAATTGTTTAAATTAATTATGTGTTGTGTGAGTGTGTTTAATTATTGTGATTAAGTAATTATTTAGATATTAAATTATATATAATTTTATTATTATTTATTGAATATATGATAAATAGAAGAAATATTTAAATATAATAATTTGTTTGTATTGTTTTTGTTATGAGTGTGTTTTGTAAATTGATTATTATTTAATGATTATATGTTTTGTTAGTTTTGTGGTAGTATGGATTTTTAGGTGGTTAGTTGTCTTGAGTTGTTTTTTTTTAGATGATATAAATTAGGTAGATTTTTTATTAAAAAATTTGATGTGATGTGGTTTTGAGTTTTTATGTGGTATTTAAATAATTTGTATTTTAATTTATTTGTATATATGAATTTATAATTATAATATATTTGTGAATATTTATATTTTTATAGTATGTATTTATATTATTTTATTTATAAAGAATAGTTCTCCCCCCACCCCCCACCAAATCTCAACCCGATATTTACATTGAAAAGTTAACGTAAATAGAAGTAGTACTTGGCATGAAGTTTGATTTTTATGATAGGTTAATCAAGGTCACAATCTACGAGTGTGTGATGCATTTAATAATATTAGTACACCATAAATTATAATTACATACATAATACACACGTCTACTTATTTTCAAGACAACACCACCCACTTAGAGGACAAGCCCATTAAATTTCTTCAGATCTTGGTAGAACTTGGGTGGATAAAATACTTTGAATTACGGAACCTGTGGGTTATGGGCCCACCATGCTTCTGCTGCGCTACTCTGATCGTAAAGAATCGCTATTTCATACCCTTTAAAAGTCAACATCGAATAAGAATGCTATCACATAGTCTTTGTCAAAATTTCATACCTAGTGGTATTGAAATCATTTGACATTGGTAATAAATTCTTTATGTATGTTACCTTGTTATATATGTTGGCAGAAAATAACAAAAATTTTAGAAAATGAGATCAAAGAATGAGTGAAGTCAATGAATGATTATGAATTTGTAAGAGAGTTGCTTGATAAAGTGTAGAAATACACGTAATCGTTTGTACCTAAAATAACCTAATTAAACCCAAAACAGACCAAAAATGGCAAAAATATGCTTGTATTTGTGTTTTGTGTGTGCAGGTACAGATATATCAAAAATCACAAGAAAACAGTCAAAAACGAGCAAGCACGGACACGAGAACGGAAGAGTGAACAAAGGCCGGAAGCAAAGCCAGGAAAAGTCAAACCCTCAGTCTACTCTAGTCAATCATGGTCAACAAAAGTCAACAAGGCCCAAAAATATTCCATTTTCACCCTCCAAGTTTCACTAAAATCCAAAAATAGCCCCTCACCTCTTATTGGGCCTTAAAAACCTTAATGGGCCCAAAAACCCCTCACCTGGATCCTTAAGCCCACTTAGTCTAGCCCATTTCTCCATTTAATAAACCACAAGGGCTAGTTTTGCAAATTTTGAAAGTTGTTTATAACTACAAAAAAGGAAAATAAACACAAGGACTCAAATTGCCAACTCCCCAAACTTTAAACTGAATTTACCCGTTTTATAAAAAATGCGCGAATCCCATTTACTATTCACCCGTTGTCCCCATCTTTACCCCATAGTCAAAACAAGAGGCTTTCCAAAATCAAGGGACAAAGTGGTCAATTCTTGAGCTCCTAATCAAGATAGAAGGGAGAGATTAGTCAAATCAAGTGATCTCACTAGCTCACACTCAAGAGGAGACACGTCAGCAATGGTGAAAGCACAAGAGGTGTGGGTTTTTATGCTAAAACACTCACAAAAGAAGCACAATGACATCCAAAAGGGAATGACACCCTGGCAATCTTCAGGTGTCCACAATTTGATCAAACGGCCACAATTGAAGCCCCAATGATTAAAAGATTTGATGGATAAGATTAAGGATTGGAGAGCAAGGCAAGAGGGTCTGGAAGCTTCACCAAATGCCTATAAATAGGGCCTCACTCTTCACACACATAGACGTAGCTTTTAGGACTAATTTTAGCTAATTTACTTTAAATTTTGTAATTTCCTTTTAAATATTGTAAGCAAACTTTTTATTAATGAAATGCAGTTGTTTTTAATCTCTCAAAATCTCTCTAATTCATAATCTCTCATTTTTTATTTAGAATTAAGCTAAAGCTCAATTAAGTCCCTTATACCTCCTAATAAGCTCTCAAGAGTCTATAAGCTCTTGATTTGAGCTTGATTAGCCTTAATCATACTTTAAACCTATAAAATCAGCTTAAATTTTAATTACCTTTGGATTTGGACTTATAAGCTTATGGAAGGGGGATCTAAAAGGGAAGGATCCCCAATGACTTATACCCTAGCTTAGTAATAAGCTAGGGAGCTTGTAGATGCCATAATTGGAACTTCTTGTTTAGCTAGAAGTCAATGTAAGTTTCCTCTTTAGATTTTCTTTGAATTTTCATAATTTAGCTTAACTAGTCATAATATACTCTTAATTGCTTATTTGCTTATTATGTCTGCTTATTTGTACTTTTAGTTAATCATATTTTTGCTTAACAGTCATTAACTTGAATATGTTTTTGCTTAAAAGATCATAGATCTTAGTTTTCAATACTGTCAATAAAATCTATAAAAAAATCCAAAAATAGTAGTATAATATCTTAGATCATAGATTCTAGCTTAACCAGTTGTTTAATTGTGTTTAATCAAATTGTTATAAGCTCCTAGTTATCTGGCTTTGTAGATTTAATAAGTAGATTTCAATTTAATAAGTTTTCTCAAATCTGTCTACTAGTAAAGGAGTGTTTGGTTTAAGTACTTTTGACCTCAAAAAGTCAAATTAGGGAATGCAATTTGCTTTAGTCATTTGAGTTTTCATTTAAAATTAGTAGTTTAAGAGTTTTTAAAGGTTAGTTTGATAATTTTCAAAAGTTATGGCTTATTATCTTTGTTTTTACACCAAGGCATATTTTAGCTTGAATTAGTTTTGCTTATAATTGAATTAGAGTCTCTAGGCTTAAAGAGTAAGTGAATTTAGTTTTAACACACTTAATAGAGTGTGTTTAGTGCAATAGAATCCCTAAGCTAGCCTGCATATTGGTTTTTGTGTTTTGCAAATTGCATCAGCAGGAACTTCCTGCTGTCACTTTTTATCCAATTTTTAGATTAAGCCCTCTTAGTATTTAGTTGTTAAGTTTTAAGTTAAAAGAATTCTAGACATAGCTTAATCTAGATTAGATTAGTTTTCAATTTATACTTATTTTCTAGCCTAGAATTTGTTTCAAAAACAACTTAAAGACCAAAAACACCAAAAACAGAAGGCATTTAAGTAGGTTATTAACTTCTTAATTTTAGCTTATGATCCTAGTTTTTATAGCTTAAATAGATAGATTATAAGTAACTTTATCAGTTCTCAATAGCTTAAAAGTCTAGATTTGCTTTTTGAGGATTTGAGCTTATTTGGATTTTTGCTTATTGCTTTGGTTTACTGAGTTTGCTTGTTTCCTTATCATTTTCAGTAGCTTAAAAGTACTTCTAGCATAGATTTCTTTGCACTTATAGATTAAGCACATCATAAGCTTTTTAGAACACTTTCCCTTTTTCATTTTGAGCTTAAAATGAGCTTGTTACAAGCTTTTAAGTGAGAATAAGCCCAAAACCCCACTCACTGTAACATCTTTTTGATAAGCTATTTTAGAGCTTATTACTTAGTTTTAGCTTAAGTCCCGTTTATTAAAGTAGCTTATTTTAGTCTCCTTATTAAATCCTAGTATTTAGTTTTTCTTAAAAGTCAAAAAAAAATTTAAAAAATAGCAAAAAGGGGGTTGCCCACACTCGAACCCACGACCTCCCACACACAACACATATGCCTTAACCAGTTTGCTACATTAGCTCATCCATTCGTATATCACACAATTAAATACTAGTACACATTCTCATTTCCCTTTTTATAAATAAGCCGTAGCTTAATAAGCTCATTTGAGGGCTTATTCGTTAAGCAATTTGGTTTTTCTTATTTTTCTTGTGTTTCTGCTATTGTTTAAGATTTTCCCTGAATTTTTTAGATTTTTCCAACTTAAATTTTATTTTTTATAATTTTTCGAAAGTTAAAATCTTATAAAATCAATAAAAAATAGAAAAAAGTTTCAGAAAAATACAAAAAAATAGTTTTTAGTTTTATAAAAAATAGCTTAAGGTTTACATCCAGTAAAATCATTTTTACACTTTTTAGATTTTAAATTTCATTTTTGAGCTTTTATTTTAAACTTTAAAAATAGGATTTTAATAATAAAAATAGTTAAAAATAGTTTTCTTTGCTTTTATAATATTTTAGACTTTTCTAAGCTTAAAAATCATTTTTCCAAATTTTTAGTACTTAATTTGCTATTTTTTAAGATTTAATTAGATTAAATTAGTTTTTAATTCATAATAAATTCAAAAATAATCAAAAAAATGTTTTTCTTTTTCCTAAAATTTTCTTTTGTCCTATCTTAGGTTTAGAAATTTAGTTTACATTTTTAGGAGTAAAATTTAGTTTACTTGCTTAATTGTCGCGTTTTATTTGTTTTCCGTAGTTGTTAAGTGCTTTAGTTGTTTTAGAATTGCTGATTTAATTAGAGTTATAGAAAACCCAATCAATCTTCGAAACCATTCAAATCAATATCCAATATCAAGCGAGGTTTCAATTTCTCAAATCATTGGGAAAACGACTTGTGAAATCATACTTCCGGTAAAGATACGTATATTATATTATATATATATATATATATATATATTTTAAAGAGTGAATTTTCCTTAGGGAATTTTCTTAATTGCTCTTGTTGAGATATTATATATTAGTATTAGTATATTGTATTACGTATCATTGCTAATCACGTGAGATACAGATTTTGAAATGAACAGATGATGAAGGTAATAATGAAAATGATTAAGGGATTGTTTGTACAAACGGATTGAAAGAAACTTGTTTGTACGTATGTTATATACTTAAACCTACTTATTTATAATTTGTCACTTACAAAAAGAAGCGTTCAACTCCTTGTAACTGAGAATTTATAAATTCATAGTTCGTAAAGATTTATAATTTCCTTATTCAAATGAAGAAGTGACCAGATTCATTCAATACAAGATGATCATAAAACGTCATAACCTATGCATAAAAACACGATATGTAATGTGTAGAAAATGAAATTGTTAGATAATACTGAGAGGTGATTGTACTACCCCATAAATCAAGGATAATAATTTATGTTGCAAATGTATGAGGGGAGTATTCAGAGTTTAGACATAATAAAATCGATGGAATTGAAAAATAATGTCAAGTTTTGATATCATCAGATAACAAGATGTAACGGAATCATCATACTTATTATTTCATAGATAGCTTTACATATCTTACGAGTCATCGACAACTCCTAAGAGTATTGTATCCTTTATGCTACGTGTCATGGTGGTAATTTCTAGATAAAAAATGAATGACAAGGAGTGTAGCTTGGTGTTTGGGTTTATGAAGTGGGTTTTCAGCTGATCCTTCATAGTAACTGGTGGTGAACCGAAATATCCGTTCAAGAGTTGTTTTTCAGGGTTGATCTTTTGTCTCTGCAAGTTTCCGGGTCAGGATGACCCACTTTTGTTGCAAGTCCGACACATATATTGCAAACTCCGTGTGATGATAGGTGCATCTTGAACAGTAAAGGAAGGTTCCATGTATTCTTTGGAGGATAAGTCCTAAACAGGTTCTTGTCTTCTATTTTGCTGGGTGATGGTAATCATTGGTTGCGGTTGTTATTGGTATGTTATCGGTATTATTTTTGTTGATGTTATTTTTAGCAGCTGTTAGGGATGAATTTAGGGCCTAAAAACCCTATTGTACTTCCTCCAACTCATGTTTTAATCAAGTAAGGTTTATTTAATCATTCAATATGTCTATGTGTTGTTTGATCTATCTATGCTCTTGCTTTATCTTTAATATGCTTGGCTAAACCTTCTATTGTGTTTATTTATGATTGTATGAAACCTAGAATGTAGATCTTAGTGGTGTTGCTTCTTGTGATGGATGTGCATGTTAGGCTCTAGAAAACCAGCTTTTGTCTGTATCGCTGTTGATATGTCTAGGGAAACATGATTGTGTAGAAAGGATACCATCGGGTAACAGTCTTCATACTACCTTGCCCCCTAATATGGTTGATCCACTTTTAATATATTTCACATGCACTTAGTGTACCCCTAGGGGCCATGTAATAGTCTTCATACTACCTTACGTGTGCGTTGCTCTAGCGGAATACTAAGTAGACGGCGGGTTCGTGTAATTCGTTCATGACTTAGGAAATAGTTACACAGATCATTACAAGGGTGACAAGGCAACAACACTAGGAGAAGCAATCTAGGGAGTAATACATGATTAAATAAACACAGTCTTTTATCTTATTGTTATCACCATTAGCGTAGATTTATATTTAGTTAATAGCTAAAACCAAACCTCCTCTCAAATATATATGATTTACTTGCTTTCAATAAAATAAAAAAACACAAAAATAATCTTCTCTCAACCCTTAGAATTCTGTTAGACCGTGATCAAGCCTTCCCAACCTATTCTCTGAGTGAATGATAACAACCCCCGAGTCTTGCACAACGATTAGGTGCTCTGCCTAGGGAGTTATAAAACTTCTTATAGAAGTCCTACGATGAACGCATCAAGTTTTTAGCGACTTGGGGGGAATAGTTAGGTTCTGATCATATTTTAACTTAGTTCTACTCGATTGAATCCTTTTAAGTGAGATTTTAATTCCGCATATTAGCTTTCTCGTAGTCTATCTTCTCTTTGTGCCCTTTGTTTTGTAAATCACTTTTTCGTTCACCATCATGATGTATGAAAGACCACCAACCACACCCTTTTAAAACCCCCCACGAAACACAATCTTCCCATTCCAAAGATATACCTTGGTGTTCCAACAACACCAAGATAAACCTATCTACGATGCGTGGACTCGTTTCAAAAACTTAATCAAAATAGTCCTTCATCATGGCCTCGATTTATGGTCCCTTACTCAATTCTTTTATGATCACGTCGATGACTATACCCGAATGGGCCTTGACTTTGCAGCGGACGGGAACCTTAGGAAATTAAATGGTGAAGAAGCATGGAAAGCCATAGAAAATTTTGCCCAAGGCCAAAAAGAATGGGACAACCCACCAAACATTATTTCTGAACAAGAAATAGCAAATTTGAAGGCTCAAGCAAAAAGATTGTTTGGAAATAAGGATGTTTGGGTTGAGATGCATAGAGATAAGGTGGAAAATTCAGACCCACAAAGTACCCCACAAGTCCTCCCATCATTTAAGGAATACACACCGCCCATAACTTACCCGAGAGAAGTAGAAGAGACTATAGGAACCCCGATAGAGGTAGAGACTTTGGACAAAACACAACTAGAGGATTTAGGCTCGAATACTTGTAATCATGACATTCCTCTTAGTTCCAGGGAAATTCCAAGTTTTGATAAAACGAAGCCTCAGCCAAAACTCTTACCAAATTGTCCACCTTTAGATATAAGTCTAGGAGACAAAAGAGGCCTCGAACCACCTATCAAACCACATAGTCCGGATAGTTTTAGGATGAAGGTAGTAGACAATTTAACCATTCATACACCATCTTTATTTTTCGTGGCATCTTCCCACCCTAATGATACGTATTGCTATTATCGCCCATGCATCAATGACCATAAGAGACATTATGGATTTAAACCGGGTTTATTAGGACAAAGTGGATCCTTAGGTGTTGATTTTTCAAATTTGGAGATGATATAAAATGATTGGGAATTAGAATCTAAGGAAGCTTCTTTCCTAGGAAAAGAACTTAATTCACCCGTTTGGCCAAAAGAATTAAAAAATGGAAGGATTAAAGAAATACATCATTTGAAGCATATAATTCAATGACTAATTATTGTCTACAAATATTAAACACACAGTTTAAGAAAAACATAATCATTCCAGCTTTCTCTTCTTTTTTTGCAAAATGACAGCTTTATCTGTAACTAATTAATTTTGAGAAATTCTATTTCCTCCTACTATTTCCTCTTACTTTTATTCCTACTCACAGGATCCTGACAAGTGTCAGAATGTACGGTTTAGATGTAGAGATAATAAGTGGAGAAAAAATATATAATATTATTTTATGTGTAAGATGATATTTAGGAATATAATGTAGGAGGATATAACAAAGCACATTAATTTTAAACTTCTTTAATATTTCTAATAATTCATTATAAACTGGAACTAAATTCTCTATCTGTTTTTGAAAATAGACAATTAATTTAAAACAACCTAGAATAAAATTGTAAACAATAATTTTAAGATGAATGGAGTAACATTTATACTCATTTTAGAAACACGTTCTAATACCTTCTATATGTCCGTAGGAGTTACTATCAAATTTCCATCACTAAAATAAAAATCTGATAGAAACACCTAAGGAAAGTAAAAAAGTATAAAAATATGTACAAGTCTATTTGTAGTTTGGCTTCTTATTTTATAAAGATGCTTCTACTGGCCATTGACTTCAATCAAATGATGTGGGATACTTGTTTGGATTAAAAGACTTCATGATGATCTTGGAGTTACTGTTGCTAAGGTTTGTGTTACTGCTGCTAAGTAAAACTTTGTGTTGTTCATTAACTCTAATGAAAAATACGCTAAGTAGTTACCACTGCTAGTATATGTTAATACTGCTAAGTTAATGTTGCTGGTGTATAAGTTACTATTGCTTGTTAAGAGTTAATGCTGCTGGTACAAAGTTACAATTGCTAAAAGATTACAACTGCTGAAAGATAAAGATTGCTTGAAGATCAATATTACTTATGAGATAAGGATTGTTATTTATAGAATAGATCTTTGAGAATATTCTAAGTTTTACGAACATATTGTAAATCGACTAGGACTCTTTGGTGTATAAAATGAGGTCCTAGGGCATAGAGTTTGATATCACAATCTAGAAATTTTTTATTTTGATATCGTTATAGCTTTAAGGTTTTGTAACCCTAATACTAGTTAGAGTATTCATATTAATATACTTGAAGGCTTTTTGTTATCGATGTGTTCATTTAGAAAATTATATTCTATTGATGATCTATTTTCTTATTGATCAAAGATTAGATTCCGCTTAATCATTGATATATTTTACAATGTTTCTATCATAGTTGTGTAGGATTTATCTTGCATAACTAAACCTTACACAAGCTAAGAAATTCAAGATCTATTCAAGTGGGATCAACAAGTGGTATCAGAGCTTGTTGCTTTGAGAAACTTTGCTAAGAAGACATGGATCAAGACTCAAGACATATGGTGGCTGCATCAAAAGTACCTATGCTTAAACCAGATGATTATGAGCTTTGGAGGATGAGGATGGAACCGTACATCCAGATGATTGATTATTCTCTATGAGAAGTCATAGAGAATGGTAATGCACCTCTAATAATAAAAGTTGTTGAAGGTGTTGAGACTATAATTTGCTACCTCAGCAACTGTGAAGACAAAGAGCATATAGGAGGTTAGAGTTGATGAGCACGAGAGAGACTTATTGGATGGGAATCCTAATGAACATCAATTGAAGTTTAACTCCATCAAAAGATGCCAAGTTATTGCTTGTTCAGGTGTTGTAGAAGTAGTTTGTTGAGAAGAGGTTTGGAGGGAATGCTGCTACTAAAAAGACTCAGAGGAATCTTCTAAAGCAGCAGTATGAAAATTTTACTGCATCTAGCTCAGAGGTGTTAGATCAAACCTTTGATAGGCTTCAAAAGCTTATCAGTCAGTTGGAGATTCATGGTGAAAGTATCTCACAAGAAGATGTGAATCAGAAGTTCTTAAGAAGTCTGTCACCAGAATGGAACACACATACCATTGTGTGGAGGAACAAGCCTGAGATAGATACATTAAGCTTGGATGATCTTTACAACAACCTGAAGATCTATGAACCAGAGGTCAAAGGGACATCAAGCTCAAGCACAAACACACAAAACGTAGCCTTTGTGTCCTCAAACAGCACCAGCAGTACAAATGGAGCAGTTAATACTGCTCATGGTGCTACAACTGCTAGCACTCAAGCTACTGTTGTTAACTCAACAACAATTGACAACTTGAGTGATGCTGTCATCTGTGCTTTCTTTGCAAGTCAACCAAACAGTCCACAACTTGACAATGAGGACTTGCAACAAATTCATCCTGATGATTTAGAAGAGATGGATTTAAGGTGGCAGATGGCTAAGGCAAGGAGATTCTTGAAGAACACTGGAAAAAATCTTACTGTTAATGGTAATGAGACCATTGGGTTTGATAAGTCCAAGGTGGAGTGTTACAACTGCCACAAAAGGGGACACTTTGCAAGGGAGTGCAAGGCTCCTAGGAACCAAGAAAACAGGAATAGGGAGATCACAAGAAGGGTTATGCCAGTAGAGACAACTACTTCTAATGCTTTGGTGTCTTGTGATGGTTCTGGTTATGATTGGAGTGATCAAGCAAAAGAAGGTCCAACTAACTTTGCACTCATGGATTAATCTTTTACAAGTTCTAACTCTGAGGTATCTAATGATTCAAACTGTTCATCATCTTTTTTGGAAAATGTTAAAATTCTTAAAGAACAAAACGAACAACTGTTAAAAGACTTAAGGACATCTAAGTTAAATGTTATTGCTTATAAAACAGGTTAGAGTATGTAGAAGCAAGACTTTTAGTTTATAAGACAAATAAGTCTGTTTATGATAAAGATATCAAGGTCTTAAAATGTGAGATTCATTTAAGAGAAGTAGCCATTACAGAACTTAGGAGGAAGTTGGAACTGGCTTAAAAACAAAAAGATAAAATTTGGCTAACAGTAGAAAATTTTGAGAATTCATCTAAAAGCTTAAACAAACTAATAGACTGTCACATAGTTGATAAGTGCAAAACAAGTTTAGGGTATAATGTTGTTCCACCTCTCTATACATGAAACTTTATGCCTCCAAAACCTGATTTGTCATTCTCTAGTCTAGAAGAGTTTGTGAATGAGCCTATGGTTAGTGAGCCTATAGTTATTAAGCCTGTAGTTGAGAATAGTGAAGCTAAGGATAGTGAAGCAAAGTCTAAATTAGTTAGAAAGAATAATGGTACTCTATTTATTGAGGATTGGGTGTTTGAAAGTGAGGAAGATGATGTGCCTCGGGCTAAGATTGAAAAGAAAATAGTTAAGCCTAGTTTTGCTAAGATAGAGTTTGTTAAACCTAAAGGAAAAATTGCTAGGAAAACTACTAAATAGGTTGAGAAACTTAGGCAAAACACTCATACTCCTAGAGGCAATCAGAGATACTTGAATAATATGATGTCTTAGAGACTAGGAAGTAATTTTGAGATGTTTAACAAAGCTTGTTATGTATGTGAAAGTTTTGATCACTTGCAGGTAGATTGTAAAAAGGTGAATAAAAAACAGTTTCAAAATATAAAACATGTTTGGAACAATGCTAAACAGGTGAATCATCAGAATTTTACAAAAAGACTCACCCCTGCCCTAAAAGAACATGGTTCCAAGAGCAGTACTAATGAAGGCTGACTTAGTATCAGTTAATACTGCTAGACAAGTTAATACTGCTTACTCGAAAACAAGAGTGAATGATGCTAGACCAATGTCACATCTTTCTAAAACAACACATTCAACTGTTAAGACGCCCATTCATAAGAATACAGCATTTAAAAATAGTAATTTTAATCAGAGGGTTAATACTGTTAAGGATAAAAATGTTAATACTGTTAAGCCAAAAGCAGTAGTTAATGTTGCTAGGCCAAAAGCAGTAGTTAATGTTGGTAAGGGAAATAATGTTAATGCTATTAAGGCCTCAGTTTGTTGGGTTTGGAAACAAAAGACTAAAGTTTTAGACCATGTTTCTAAACAAAACAGTACATCAATCACCCTAAAGAAGTTTGATTTAATTT
This sequence comes from Tanacetum coccineum, assembly GCA_026074375.1. Lineage (NCBI taxonomy): Eukaryota > Viridiplantae > Streptophyta > Magnoliopsida > Asterales > Asteraceae > Tanacetum > Tanacetum coccineum. The sequence continues at coordinate 55,144 of BQNB010002578.1, read as the reverse complement.
TGAAGAAATTGATGACACTGATAAAGATGCAGAGATTACATTGGTTCATGAAACTCAGGGGAGGTATGGTGATGAAGAAATGTTTAATACATGTGTTCTCGATGGTGATGAGGTGTTAGCAGAACCAGAAGTTACTATTAAAGATGTGAATTTAAGTGTTGATAAAGTCATTTTGGCTTAAGTATTTGAAGCTTTAAAAAGTACAAAAGTTCAGGAAAAAGCCAATGTTGTAGAAGATTCAAGTGAATCAATAACAACAACACCAACACTTACAATAACAACTGCTGCTATAACAATTACAGTTGTTAGCACAAGACCCAAGGCTAAAGGGCTTGTTATTCATGAAGAGGAGCAAGCACCTACACCAACAGTTTCTTCTCAACAACCATCACAGGTCAAGGCACAGGACAAAGGTAAAGGGACTATGGTAGAAGAACATGTGAAAATGAAAAAGAAAGATCAAATCAGTCTTGATGAAGAACTTGCTTTCAAGTTACAAGCTGAAGAAGAAGAAGAAGAAAGGCTTGCCAGAGAAAAAGCTCAAAGAGAAGAAGAAGCCAACATTGTTGCATGGGATAATGTGCAAGCAATGATAGATGCTGATTATCAAATGGCTCAATAAATGCAAGCAGAAGAACAAGAGAAGTTGAGTATTGAAGAGAAGTCCAAGTTGTTTGTACAACTCTTAGAAGCAAGAAAGAAGCACTTTGCAGCAATAAGAGCTCAAGAAATGAGGAACAAACCACCAACTAAAGCTCAAAGCTGAAATACAGATGACTATTATATAAAACATGGCTGGATACAAGCACAATCAGTTGAAAAACAAAAGCTTTGATGATATTCAGAAGTTATTTGACAAAGCTATGAAGAGGGTAAACATATTTGTAGATATGGATACAGAATTGGTGGAAGGCAGTGAAGTAAGAGCAGAAGGCGGTGAAGTAAGAGTAGAAGGCAGTGAGATAAGAACAGAAGGAAGTTATACGAGAGCAGGAGAAGATCTTCAACAAGAGTCTATCAAGAAGCAAAAGGTGGATGAGGATAAAAAAATAGCAGAGCTTCAAAGACTAATAGAATTTGAGATCTGTAGTAAAGAGAAAGTGCAATGTTACTTCATAGTGATATTCCTTTTGGCATCTAGCTCCAAGCATTAGTTGACTACAATGATCATAAGAGGAAGAAGAATAATTACCAGAATAATCAGGTGATGGAAGTTCCAAGATGTACTAGTCTTTAAGTTCATTTGTATCAAAATCTTTGAAAGGGAATGATTTGAAATTCCTGTGGAAATTGGTAAACAGCTAAAAAGGTTATCAACCAGGCGCCATAGGAGGCTATGATTGCAGATGTGCTTGTGGGGTGATCTAACGTACACTGTTTGATCCCTATGTGAAGATCAAGTTGGGCAAATCACACAGGATTACAGAGTATTTGATTGGAAGCTATATGATTCATGTGGGGTACATTCATTGAGGAAGCAAAATGTTCACATTCACATGCTGGTAGAAAAGAGATATCCTCTTACACCTGCTACAATCACAGATATGCTAAATAGGAAGCAGAAAGATGATCATTGGAATGAAATGTGTTATCAGCTTCTTAAGCTCATCACAAAACAACTCAAATTGTAGTTTGGCTTCTTATTTTATAAAGATGCTTCTACAAGCCATTGACTTCGATCAAACGATGTGGGGTACTTGTTTGGATTAAAAGACTTTATGATGATCTTGGAGTTACTGCTGCTAAGGTTTGTGTTACTGCTGCTAAGTAAAACTTAGTGATGTTCATTAACTCTAATGAAAAATATGCTAAGTAGTTACTACTGCTAGTATATGTTAATACTGCTAAGTTAATGCTGCTGGTGTATAAGTTACTATTGCTTGTTAAGAGTTAATGCTGCTGGTACAAAGTTACAACTGCTAAAAGATTACAACTGCTGAAAGATAAAGATTGCTTGAAGATCAATATTACTTATGAGATAAGGATTGTTATTTATAGAATAGATATTTGAGAATATTTTAAGTTTTAGGAACATATTGTAAATCGACTAGGACTCGTTGGTGTATAAAATGAGGTCCTAGGGCATAGAGTTTGATATCACAATCTAGAAATCTTTTATTTTGATATCGTTATAGCTTCAAGGTTTTGTAACCCTAATACTAGTTAGAGTATTCATATTAATATATTGAAGCTTTGTTTGTTAATCTGTGTGTTCATTAGAATTACTGTTCTATTGCATACTCTTCTTATTGATCAAAGATTAGATTCCGCATAATCTTTAATATATTTTACAAAGTTTCTATCATAGTTGTGTAAAATTTATCTTCCATAACTAAACCTTACACAAGCTAAGGAATTCAAGACCCATTCAAGTGGGATCAACAATACTAGTTACTGCATTAATTTATGCCCTTTTCTCCTTTTTTACAACTTTTGCTAAATGATTATAGCACACATATATAATCACTCTATCTGGTAGTGTTTATTACTTTAGTGACTAGCAACTTTTAAAGTTACATGGTATATATATATATATATATATATATATATATAGGGATGGGATCATGAGAAAACCTAATTTCGGTGGAAAACCCAGAAAAACCAAACAAATGCCCTAAAAAACCAAACAGATGCCCTAATTTTTTTAGGCTAAAAATTGTTTTTTCAGGCAAATATGGCCTCGATTTACTCTCTGTAAAAACCCAAAAAAACCAAACAGATGCCCTAAAAAACTAAACAGATGCCCTAAAAAATCTTTTGTATAGCCTGAAAAAATTAGGGCATCTGTTTGGTTTTTGAGTTTTTTATAAACATTATATCGAGGCCATATTTGCCTGAAAAACCAATTTTTAGTCTGAAAAAATTAGGGCATCTGTTTGGTTTTTTTAGGGCATTTGTTTGGTTTTCTGAGTTTTCTGGGTTTTCTAGCAAAATATGGTTTTCCCTAGAACCCATCCCTATATATATATATATATATATATATATATATATATATATAAGGTTAAAATAAAAAGACAAATATTCGTGAGAAGGATAAAAAGAAAACTTTTTTTTAAAAAAAGTTCTCGAAAAATTCTAAAAAAATTCCATTAATCAGGTATGTTGGTGTATAAAACTTTTGTAAAAGAATTTTTTCTAATTTTGAGTTTTTATACGTTTTTTTGATGGGCAAAAAAAGAAATTTTGACGCACAATGATGCACAAAATTTTCAACTTGTTATAGTTTGATGCGCAATAAAATTTTAATGCAAAAAGTTAAAAGAAGTTGGGTACAAAAACGAATTTTTGATGCACAAAAAAACCGATTTAATGCACAAACGTTTTATTTAATATATTTTTTTCGGCAATAATATCCACTTTTAGAAAAACTTCCTTTACAACTTTTTCATGCACCAAAATACACGATCTTGTGGAATTTTTTCAGAATTTTTTGAGAATTTTTTAAAAAAAATATATCTTTTTTATCCTTTTCACGAATATTTGTCTTTTTATTTGATCTTTATCCTATATATATATATATATATATATATAGGGTGAGGTTCTTTTCAGAACCAAATGAAAAGACAGAACTGCGAGAACCAGCATAAACCAATCAGATTTTATTAAATATTTATTTTTTAATTTAATACACAAGGGTATATATGTAAGATTACATTTTGTATTTTTTTAATAAAAAAACATTTTTTAATTCCTAAATTTTAGGAATTTTTTTAAAATGTTTTTTATTCAACATGCATGCTTTGAAAACATAGGATGCATATGTGTTTTTTTCTTTTTATATAATCCAAATTTTCATATTATAGACAAAATCAAAATCATATTATATAAAATTTAAATACATGCAAATGATCATATTGAATAAAATACATGTACATTGTGCATAAGTGCAGTATGGCAAAATTTTTAACTATTAAAATAATCGCATTATTTTTAAAAAAAAACAGAGGGGGCAAAATAGCCATATTTAACTTCTTCATGGTTATGATTCCTACGGCTCAAAAGCCTATTCATCTAGCCAGACTAAAAACCAACTCTGTCATCTAGCCAAACTTAAAAACAAATCTTAGTTCAAACACAAAGAAACGAACATAGAAACATCTAAAATTATATGACGAATGCAAGTTGCATCAAAAGCTCCACCATTTATTATGCATCGACTTTCTTTCTAAATTCTTTCTTCGAAGTTGCTCATTATTTTCATCAAATGCACTCAAATCTCGTTCATATGCCACTATGCACATGTGTTGTTTGTCGTAATAAATTTACATCATACAGGCACACCACCTCTGTATATACACATGTGCATTGCCGCCTTCGTCAGCGTTATTAAACACAATTAAAATACACGTGTTCTGTGACAAAAAAATGCAGTACATATGTTAAACGCTAACTGAGTTGTATCCTCTAAACTACTCCATTCAAATTTTGTAAGGAAGTAAACTACCCATTGATGACATTAAATAAATAAATAAGTAAAAAAATGATACCTCATATGGGTGATATCGGCTTCACAGTAAAGATATACTAACCACTCCAAAATAATATATTTGCCGAAGTACTAAAATGGACGAAGAAACAATTCCAGCCAACAAATGTCTAGCGCAAGTGACATCCATGATCTGATACCATGACATAAGTCAATAAAAAAATTAATATAATAAAGGCTTTGATATAAAATACATATAGCACGCCCCTTTAATTTATTTATACAAGCCATAAAAAACACATGATGCACACCCCTTTCATTTATTTATAGAAGCCATAAAAAACACATATGTACACTCTTTCATTTAAACTTATACATGTCCATGAAACACATGTCTCGTCCTTTTCATTTATTATACAAGCCATGAAAAACACTAGATAGGTTTTAACAATATTGATTAACTCAAAGGTTCATGTTTCATAAAATCAAAACAACAAAAATAAATCTCAAACCCAACAATCTGTGCCTTTTCACATGACCGTTTAAAAATTACAATATCTTGCCACTAGCACATCCATATAATAGAACCAAAAAGACTAACACTTCCTTTTTAGCTTCTTAATGTAATATTACATGTCAATTCAACACTCAGTATGACTATTCAAAGAAATAATGGCGGTTACCATGAATAATCGTTCGAAAAGATTGTCAATTGCTAACCACCTGTTATTAATCCCCTTTTGTGTATCCAAGCAAACAAAACTTAAATAAAAAACCAAAACATAAATATATAAAACACCATACCAATTTACCTTGTGAGAATAAGCAAATCAAATAGCAAATTTCTATTACTACCACAAACTGATGTGTCAATACGCTAGATTCCGAAACGAGTAGAAACTCCAACAAACAACAGTAACATCATCACACTCGATACTTGTATTTCAAATATAGATATCTGATTTTTTTATGATCTTGTGAAGAACAATATAAGCCGATTAGATCTGTGGAAATGTGAGAGAGAGTTGATTTATGTGGGGATAGTTGTTGTTATAGATTTTTAAATAAAATTAATAAACTGACTAAAATTGAGGTGAGTGATTATATTGAAGTTACATCATTGCCCTTCAGATTAAATATATTATATATTTTTGAATTTGAATTATTTACAAAAATGGCCATTTTATTTTCACCATAGATTAGTATTGATCCAAGGCTAAAAATATTTCTCGCAGTTCTGTAACTATTCATTTGGTTCTCTGAAAAGAACCTCACACTATATATATATATATATATATATATATATATATATATATATATATATATATATATATATAAACATAAACGGGCCATGTTAACTTTTTTTTTCTTTTCTGTTAATATACTTTTACACTAGCAAAGTATGCAAAAATTTCAAAAACATAATTAGGTTTAAGTATTGTTGGTAAACATTTGGATAAAAAGTAACTAGGCACCCGTCATATACTTGCGTCTATACAAAAGTGATTACATACGAGCTAATGAGATGAAATTGAATCTCATCGTTGTTTCAATTATTACTAGTATTTGCATTTATTTATTTTTGGGCTAATGAGATGGAATGAGATACGTTTATAATTGACTTTAAAATGTAACAGGTGTAAATTAGTAAATATTAGAAAGAATTGCATGCTATTTATATGCTTTATTATACAATTGTCAACATGTCGTGAAATATAAAATACAGTAGTCATGTAGTGGGCTTCATGGTAAAAAAATGAATTGGGTTTCATGTTAAAAGATGAGGCCCAAAACTCAAATGAAATGGGCTTCATTATAGAAGTAATATCAATTGTAAATACTAGACGAGTATCCGTGCATAATAACGGGATTTTCTAGCGACAGATAATTGTTGTGATAAAAAAAAGTTTATGGGTTATAAACGAAAAATAATAAAAGTTTGAGGATTTTGGATTAAACGTAATGTTTTCCCGGCTCGACCCGGCCGGTTTAACTTGTTGAACCATTTCCGGTCGAAAAACGGGGAAAATTAAACCGTTTTTTATATTTTAGAAACCCGGTTTGACCCGGTGGAAAACCGGTTGACCTGGTGGTTGAACAGATAACTCGGTGACCCGGTAAGACGGGTCAAATTAAACCGGTTTTTTTATTTCTAAACCTCGGTTTGACCCGGTGGAAGACCGGGTTGACTCGGTGGAATAGAAATCCGGTTTCCAACCGGTTTTTATATTTCTAAACCCTGGTTTGACCCGGTGGAAGACCGGGTTGATTCGGTGGAATAGAGATCTGGTTTCCAAAAAAAATTGGTTAAATATTGATTAGTTTCCAAATATAAAATTAAGTTTTTCACATTCCACATTCAAGAAATGAGGCAATATCTTTTATAAATTACTAGACGAGTACCCGTGCATAGCAACGAGATTTTACAGTGACAGATAGTTGTGGTGATAAAAAACGTTTGTGAGTTATAAATGAAAAATAATAAAAGTTTGATGATTTTAGATTAAACATAATGTTTTCTCAGCTCGACCCGACCGGTTTAACTGGTTGAAACGTTTTCGGTCAAAAAACCGGTCAAATTAAACCGGTTTTATATTTTTGAAACCCGGTTTGACCCGGTGGAAAACCTGTTGACTCGTCTAACAAAATGGTTGAACCGGTAACTTGGTGACCCGGTAACTCGACCGGGTCGAATAGGGACCCGACCGGTGTGACCTGTTTTTATATTTTTGAAACCCGGTTTGACCCAGTGGAAGACCGGGTTGACCCGGTGGAAGGCCGGGTTGACACAGTGGTTGAACCGGTAACCCGGTGACTCTATCGGGTCGAATAAAAACCCGGTTTCCAAAAAACATTGATTAGTTTCCAAATATAAAATTTAATATTGATTAAACATTGATTAGTTTTTAAATATAAAATTTAGTTTTCACTTTTTTCACTTTCAAGAAATGAGCGAATATACTTTATATATTAACTAGACGAGTGCCCGCGGATAGCGGCGGAAATTCCTAACGGCAGATAATTAACGATATACGATATTGTGATAAATGTTTTGTGTAAAAGTCGTTGCTCAATATGCTCAAAAAAATTTATCGGGAAACAATGGGGTAGAAAGGCATAGTATCAGGGGATGCTATATAAGCTATGCATATAAACCCAAATCAGTGTACCTTGCATTAAGAGAATGGTCTGTGTATTCAAGATATGGTTTCATCAGTTCATTATTACTTTATAATACTTATATTTACAGCCCTATAAACTAATGTAATGTAACCAATCTGTCATACAACTTGGCAGCCCCTTTCAAGCAATTCCCTAGGACACGGGGTAATAAAACCTATGCATAATCCCACGATTGAAGAATCTGTCACCAATTAGTCATAGCAAGAGGTATAGTAAAAAAAATGAAAGCTCTATGTGCCAAGAATATAGCAGACTTATGATATGAAAAAAGACTAAGCATTAATAGAGATGACAAGTTTGATCCATATACATACTAAGTCATACAAAGAAATAACCATTTTGACCCGAACCCATTACCCTACCCATCTGACCCGTTTATTTTGCTACCTCTACGGCGCATTCAAGGAAGTATGAACAAATACAAATATTAACACAAACCAGCTCTTAGAGCTTTTCTTCCCGGTACAAACCGATCAACCGCTTTGATCAAACCTCTTAGTCTTGGAAGTTTCGGCCATTTGTAGTGAACTCTTGAAAACATTTGTTCATGACAAACAACACGAGTCGAAGATTATGCTGCATATATCATAACAAATTTCTTAGTTAGAGTCATGTTATATTTAGTCTTTATCATTAGCTTATTGTCTAGGGGTTAAAGTAAAAGCCAAATTGGATTAGAAGTCCTACGTCATAGAGTCCAATTTGACTTTGTATTCTTAGCAGTCATAGAGTCCAATTTGACTTTGTATTCTTAGCCGTCATAGAGTCCTAGTTGGTAACTACTACCTCCAGCCGTCATAGAGTCCTAGTTGGATTCTACTACCTCCCCCTCATCTCTATAAAAGGAGGTGAGGGGGGGAGGAACAATGTACTTCATTCTTTCGAATACTAATCAATGTTTGGTTAGGGAAATACCTTGTGCTTTACTTGTCTGTCGATTATAAACTGCTGTGGTGTGTGTTCTTCTTGTTTTTCGAAATTCCGCACTAGTAACCATGGTTGTTGGTGATCAAATCCCAACAAGTGGTATCAGAGCCCAGGTTCGCGGGTTCTCTGGTTAACTAGGATCGATCAAAAAGAGGTCTTTGTTTCGGTTTTCTGGTAGGAGCAGGAGGGTATCTTCTGCTTGGGCTACAAGGTTCGCAACAACAAAGTTCTTGGCGTTTAGGTTTGTAAACGACAAGGTTGCAGAAGGTTTGACGTCGACAGTAAAGGGTTCTTAAGTTCTTCGATTGTCCGGGTTTGTGCCAAGGAGTAAGAAAGCTTAAGGGGATGGTTAGTATTTTCAAATAAAATAAATAAAAAAAATTATTATTTGAGTTTGCACAAGGTACATTGTTGATTCGGTGTTATATTTATATCACAAGGATATCAAATAAACAAATAGGGTCGATAGAATAAGATCCAAGACTTGTCGAGGTTGCCAAAGGTTTCTAAGGTTACAAAACTAGTTTTGGGGCAAAAGTAAAAGTACGACAAGGTTACTTCCAAAAAGCGTCGGGTACTTTCTGAATCAAGGTGTCGAGTTAATTAGATGGTCTAATTATTAAGGTTTAATCGATAATTGAGTTAAGAAGGGTTTGTTTTTGAAGGGTTCCATGGTTTTGATCGATATTCTAAGAAGGCTTATTCTTTAGGATTATATCGATAAGCAATGGTTATTTACAAACAGTTACTTTGGCTAGATCGTGTTTGTGTAGGTACATTCAAAAATGTAAACATTAGCACATGGTTAAAGAGATTGCTATATATGAATACTAGGTTAAACATCGAAAAGCTCGATGGGAATATTGTACAAAAGCATGGAGGTTTAAAGTTGGGTTCAAACAACTTGGTCCTGGTGTTGAAGCAGGAATCCATGAAGTACATGATGAAAAACGTGTTTTGTTTGGGGTGGAACTGCAGGGAGCTCATGGGGATCGTGAAGCTGAGGTTTTTCAGGTTAGTAACGATGATACTGCAGTGGCTCAAAGATGGTTGGAGGACAAGCAACCTAAAAAGAAGACAAACACGGACTGCTTGGTAAAGGAGCAAGAAAAGGAATGTCAGACTGGGTGGAAGATCAAGATGGGTAATGTTCTTGATTCTTGTAATCAAAGGTCTACACAACAATGTACGAAGAGTGGGGTCGCTAAACATTTGGGTGTTGCAGGGTTACAGCAGCAGAATGGGTTGGTTAAGGAGACGAACGTGACACTCTTGGCTAAGGTACGTTGTTTTCTGATTCAGTCTGGTCTGTCCAAGGTTCTTTGGGCAGAGGATACAACCATGTCTACATATCTAGTGAACAAGGTCACCATCATCAGCGATTGAAGACGCCTATAGATATGTTAGGGTTTTTTGGTTGGCTTGCTAGTATTAAGCAAGGGATGCTTGAACCGGTTAAGGTCAAGTGCATATTCCTGGGATACCGTAAAGGTATAGTGGGTAATAAGCTTTGGAGGTTAGATGACGTTACTTCAAAGGTAGTGCTTTACAGGAATATGGGTTTCAATGAAAGTGGGGAATACAAGAAAACTTTCATTGGTTCTGGTGTAGGTACGGGTTCAATGCAGGTGTTGCAAGGAGATGAGTTTGAGGTGGAACCACAGGACGGTCATACATTTGAGGTGGAACCTCATGGGAATGTCAATCATGTAGTTGGTTCACAGGAAGTACAAACTCAGGATTTGATATACTATCATCCAGCACGTGATAGGGAGCAACACTCAGTATGGGAACTATTCAAGTATAGAGAAGACAGTAATGAGGCTGCTTTTGCAGTTGCTGAAGCGGAGAAGATATATGCACATGAGTCATTGACTTTCAATAATACAGTTGCTTGCGAGGTGATTTCCAAGTGGAAGGCTGGATTGAAAGATGATATGGATGCTCGGTCAGATGTGTATGTGCTCAGCAACGGTTGCAAGAAATGCAGTGACGACAGCGATGGCTATTACTGGGAGTCTACACCAGGTATGTTCATACATCTATTTCTCTATATAGATGGTATGGTTTTTTCTTGCGGATGCAAGGCTGAGATCTGGATTACCAAGGGTTTGCTGGTTAAAGCAAAGGGAAATATACTTGGTTTGGAGATCATCAGGGATTAGAGTGGTAATACTCTAAGGGTGTCACAGTCCAGGATTCACAATGAAAAGTTGGTACAGACTTTGTTGAAGGGGCACTCCATACTGTCGTTGGAGGGTAGTCTATCAGGGGACTGTGATGTGGAAAAGAATGGTAAGTGGTCATGTATATATGCTGCGGTAAGTGTTGTTAGCAGATATTTGGCGAATCCGGGCAAAAATCATTGGGAAGCAGTGAAGTGGATTTTGAAATATTTGCGGGGTACTGTAGACGTGGGTTTGGTGTATGGGACAAATCGTGGCAACCATGTAGACGTAACAGGTTTTGTTGATTAAGACTACGCTAAAGATCCGGATAAAGGTAGGTCTATCACTGGTTACGCATTTTTAGTACAAGGATGTATTGTAAGCTGGAAGAAAATGCTACAACACGTGGTGGCTCTTTCAACTACAGAGGCGGAGTATATGGCTCTTACGGAGGCTGTGAAGGAAGCTATTTGGCTAAGGGGACTCTTGGAAGAGTTGGGCGTGGAGCTTAACACTGTGGTAGTTAATTGTGATAATCAGGGCGCGATTCACTTATCGCGGAATCATGTTTTTCATGAAAGGACAAAGCACATCAATGTGCGTTATTACTTTATCAGAGAGGTCTTGGAAGCTAAGACGGTTAAAGTTCTGAAGGTGGGTACTGAACACAATGCTGCGGATGCCTTGACGAAGGTGGTACCTGGACGAAAGTTACAACATTGTTTGGAGTTGTTGAGTGTTGGTATAGGCTAATATAAAGCCTAAGGTGGAAATTATTATATTTAGTCTTTATCATTAGCTTATTGTCTAGGGGTTAAAGTAAAAGCCAAATTGGATTAGAAGTCTTACGTCATAGAGTCCAATTTGACTTTGTATTCTTAGCAGTCATAGAGACCAATTTGACTTTGTATTCTTAGCCGTCATAGAGTCCTAGTTGGTAACTACTACCTCCAGCCGTCATAGAGTCCTAGTTGGATTCTATTACCTCCCCCTCATCTCTATTAAAGGAGGTGAGGGGGAGGAACAATGTACTTCATTCTTTCGAATACTAATCAATGTTTGGTTAGGGAAATACCTTGTGCTTTACTTGTCTGTCGATTATAAACTGCTGTGGTGTGTGTTCTTCTTGTTTTTCGAAATTCCGCACTAGTAACCATGGTTGTTGGTGATCAAATCCCAACAAGTCATTTATGGTGACTTCCTAATTTTAAATAAATGGAAAATCAGAGACGAAACCAATATTCGGATCATAAGCGGGAAATCTAACAGAAAATTACAACACTTCCAATCCAATCCAGAAATTAACCCACCCATAAGGAATCACAATACTATTAGAATTTAGAAGCATTACTTCAAGTACTTACCTAGTTAATTTCCTCAGAAATAATGTGCAGGGTTAACATAAAATCAATTGGTAAGAACTTGTTCTTGGTAGGCCTTGTACTCGGGGGTTGTAGCCTATAAACCAAACAGATTATATTTGATATAAATATTCAAATCAATATATAGGCACGATGCAATGCATAATTCACTCAACTATAAAGTAAGGATGACCGAACCTGTTGTTTGTTAACGGGAATATGGTCATTCCAAAAAACTTCGGCTTCTTGATAGCTTTATGTAAAATTCCTTCACAAAAAAAGATAAATCACAGCAACATATTTTCATTTACAGTCACATATATCCAACCTTTCAATAGTGATAGATAAATAGTTCTTACCTTCATTATGCTTGCATAAGGATGATTTCTTTAGCACGGTGACACTCATAAATAATGAATAAACATATCATCTCAAAGTTGACAAACACATTCCTCAATGCATCTATCAAAATGAAAGGTGTCACAACCATTACTTGTGAAAACCATCAAAATGAAACATAATGTAAACACGGGAGTCTTTACAACCGCTTTTAAATATTAAAATGTACTCCTAATCTTTCAAAAGATTTTAAAAAACTCACTTGATTTTTGTTAACTTCATGTTCACGAGAGACATCATCGCATTCATCAACCTTATTTCTGTATTCATCAACCTTATTTCTGTCAAAATTTCCCACTTTACTCCCATGGTAATAATCAACCATCAAGTCGGTGCTTTCCTCTAGATTATCATTATTAGTTATCCCTCTTATAATCTAAGATTGGTATCTTAAAAGGGTTAAACCTGCAAGACGACAATCATATCACAGTTCAGATATTAGATAGTTGAGATACTGTAAAAGGTCAAATTTCTTTGGAAGTTTTGTGGTTAAACTGATAAATACTTGCATCTAGTTTTAGTAAAGTGATGCAACTAATGTTAAGACTCTTGGCACCAGCAGTCCTGATCTCCGCTTACGTACAAGTACTAACTGAGTCGGTAGATCTAACAAAAGAAAAGAAACATCATCCTACAGTAACAAATTATCATTGAAAGTTGAAACGTAAAAAATATAACATTTGACAGATATTAGCAATTGTTTCCGAGTCCAAAAAAGAAGCGATGTCATTGTTGAATATCAATGTATTTAAAATTATAAGGGTACTTTACAGAAATAAAGACAGAGAGAGGTCAAAATGTACTTGAGGAGAAGCTGCATATCTAAGTTGCACGGGGACGGAAACGGGATGGGAACGGGTACGGGTACCGGGAAACGGTAACATCCTAAAATTCAAGAAACGGGTACGACGGAGAAACGTTTATGTGTTTTATAATATTTTAGTATATGGCAAATTGTCATCCAAAAAAATATTATAAAACATTAAAAAATCCAAACAAATATTACTCACAAATAACAATCATCAATTAAAAACTCTTAAACATGAAATTGTCTTTCTAAAAAACATTTAAGTAAAACTGTAAATGCATTCAACATTATACAACATTTTGTATCCATTCATCATAACAGTAGCCAAGGTTATAATATAATTGGTTTGCTTATGACTGATATGCACATGTCTTAGTCTTTAGTCTTACATCTCTTTTTATGCATTCATCATAACAGTAGCTTACATCTCTTTTTAAAGGAAAACATAAAACATCAGAAGATCAAGCCCTATTATCTTCATCATTGATAAATGATAATTCTAGAAAAGATAAACATCAAACAAATGGCAATACCATAGACAATAAAGAATTGATGATTGTATTTTACTCACTTGATGATTGTATGTCGACTACGGAATGTGTTTACAAGTTCTGGTCCTTCTGGAGGGTTTAACAAGATGAAGAGCCATGACTTTTGAGTTCTCAAGGGTTTTAACTACGTAGGTTTATTAAAATAAAAGGCTTCTAGTTAATGGGCATAGGAAACGTGAGTTTTTGGGCTGTTCCCCTGTAAGGATCCGCATACCACAATTTTAGAAACGTTTCCCCTTTTCTTGGGGATGTTTCCCCGGCGTTTCCCCGCGTTTTGGAAACGTCATACGGCATCTCGGCGGAGTTTCCATGCATCCTAGCTGCATATCAGGCCCCGGATACTGAAACTCAATTCTGCTTAAGCGTCCAGGTATACAAAACGTGTTGAGGCAATCCACAAACAAGCCCAAGCTTACGCCAAATCTAGGCCGCCTACGTGCACTATGCTTATAACGAACAAACAGCTACAAAAAAAAGACCAACCCGCACATGTTATTGTACCAAAATACAGTCCATAGTGAAGTATTGGAAAAGTAGTATGTATATACAATTGTACTCATACTTTTGATCGAACATTACAGTAGTAACTAAAGCAAGTTGCTTCAAATCAAATCTCACAACCAAGGCAGAGCCAGGAATTTATGTTAAGGGAGGCCATAAATAATTTGTATAATATTGTAACATTCATTTTATGGGACAGTTATCTTAGCGGGTTCAATGGTTCAACCATTTAAACCGACTTATAGCACATATAAAATTACAATTAGATCTTTAAATAATTATATACATCTTTAAATCATTAATAAAATACTACTATATTGTTAAATCAACAAACAATTTAAATCATCAATAAAAATCCATGTAGTCAACAAACTTTTAAGTAGGTATGCAGGTTTGCTAAATGAGTAAATTCATAATCATTCTTTCCTTCTAAACAACTATTCCTCAAACATAGAGATGTTTTTCTAAATCTTATATATGAATGATAGAAAAAAGTATTTTATAATTAATACAAAATGATCGAAATACTTGATCGAAAAGTTGAGTATAAAGAAACAGTCATAACGATCGAAATACTTGATTGAAAAGTTGAATAAAAAACGAGAGTATGGCAATGACGGATTTAAAATCTATGTTGAGAACAGCGAGAAGACAAATTGAGTAGATTTTCTACTATTCTAAATGCTAAAATTTTGATCCTGCATATATACAAGTTTTTAATCTTAGGGTCCGTTTGGTTAGGGGTCTTAGTATGGGTTTTTGACTTTCACAATCAAAAGAATTGTTTGCTTTGGGTATATGGGTGTTGGAACAGTGATTGATAGCCATAGATAAAGGTTTACACGAAAGACAAAAAATAGCCAGGTTTTATGTATACCACTTCCTGCTTTTTTTTCCCGCTATAATTTTCTTTTGCTACAAAATCATCATTTACCTCATTTAGGTTGTCACTTTCATTATCCACTAACCAATATTATCTTCTAAACAATTTTTTCACACAATATGTAAAAACAGAGGGTCAAACATCAAAGATTCGTAGCTTCTATTGAAAATGGTAAGTAATTTGTTTTAGCATAATAATATGGTTTTGCATTTTACTTCAACTCAAGATCATTCTCAAAGTATCTACTTCTATGTAGGATATTTTTAATTTTGTAATATTGTCTTAATTGAATCCAATGATCTTGAGTTGTTGAACACCTCATAAATATTGTTTAGCTTAAATTTGGGAAGTGCAATAATACCGTATGATTACTAATTTGTTCTTGATTGTCATTTTTCATAGCTACAACTAAAACCAAGATTGTGTAATCTCAGTAATCAACAACAAAAATTTAGTAGATATAGTTGTCCCTTTAGTCCTTTAAGATTTTGCTATTGTTGCGTATCTTGTTTTGTGTTAGTCCACAATTTCACATTAGATTTTGATGTTGTTGTGTATCTTGTTTTTGTTTTAGATTTTGCTATTCTTGTGTATCTTGCTATTGCACTAAACTAAATTGCTCGTCGTATTCGAGTATTGAGCATATGCATAGCCACTAAGATTCATGAAATCATTTTAGCCATTTACTTGTTGTCGCTAATCGAAAAAAGACCACTACATCAGTAGGTTGTTTTGTACGAAAAATGACCACTACATCAGTAGAATTTGATGTTATTGTGTATTTTGTTTTTGTTTTAGTCCATAGTAGATTTTGCTATTGTTGTGTGTCTTGCTATTGCACCTAGCTAAATTGCTCGTCGTATTTTAGTATTGAACATATGCATAGCCATCAAGATTCACCAAGTCATTTTAGCCTTTTACTTGTTGTCATTAATTGAAAAATGACCACCACCAGTAGCTTGTTTCTGTACTAAAATAGTAGATTTTGGTTTTGTACTCAACTAGTGCAATAGAAAAATGACCGATACATTAGTAGATTTACTACTACTTTAGTAGCTCTATCATTAATTGATACTGTATTATTTGTGTATGAAAATAGTTCATATGAAAATTGTTCACATGACACCTTGGCCGTCATCAATGGTGTTTTCAATGGTTTGAGTTTTTTTATCAATTTATGTGTGTAGGTTGACCCCATGAGTTCCATGGCTCGTACGAGGCATCCTTCGCCAGTTTATCAATCACCTATTATGACACATCCTCCATCACCTTATCAGTCTACTCCTGCTATAAACGCTCCACCAGCTTATCAATATAATCCTGTTACAAACGCTCCATCAACTTATCAGTTTGCACCTGCTACAAAAGCTCCACCAGCTTATGAGTCTACTCCTTCTACAAATGCTCCATCAGCTTATCAGTCTAATCCTGCTACAAATGCTCCGTTAACTTATCAGTTTGCACCTACACATCCTTCATCACCTTATCAATTTGCACCTACACAACCTTATCACCAAGCTCCTACCATTAATCATTCACCAATTTATGAGTCTAGTCCTACCTCACAACCAACACGGTAAGTTTTGTTACTTTGTTTCGATAAAAATAGTTGTTGTGTTATAAGTGAATTTACCTCGTTTGACCTTATTGATATTTTTATGATAGGTCGCGAGGGCGTGGCAAAAATAAATGCTTCTGGGAAGAAAGTGAAACTGAGTTACTAATTGAAGTTCTACAAGATATGGCAAGTGATCCATCTTGGAAGACACATGGTGGTTTTAGAAGCAATTACTTGGGTGAGGTGCATAGGAGGATACTTGCTAAAAGGCCAGATTTTTCAAAGAAAGTTTCACCTCATATCGAGTCAAAGGTCAAATGGTTGAAGACCAAGTTTCATATCATTAATGACATGTTAAAACAGAGCGGGTGTTCATGGAATGATGTCGAGAAAAAGATTGCTTGTGAAAGAAAATGGTATGACAATTATTCTGAGGTAAAATTTTATTTTGTTCTTTGGATTATACAAGTAGTTTATATCCTCTTTGTTTTTTATGTGTGTTTTGTTGTATTTTTTGATGTAATATTTTCTATCTTAAATAGAGGCACAAAGAAGCGAAAGGGCTATGGGATGTTCCGTTCCCATACTTCAACCAACTTGAATTGGTGTATGGAAGATGAGGGTTTTAAAGATGTGATCCACAACTTAGAAGAGGAGCAAAATGGTGAAATTGAAGGAGAAAATCTTGGCGAATGTCACTTCTCTTTAAGCGATGATGTCCGGTATATGCCACAAACAACTCAAACAACCTTAAACTTTACCGATGCAGCAAAGACGACTAATAAACAAAAGGCAACTTTTCAAGGCAATAAGGCTGTGAAAAAAAGGAAATCACAAGAAGTATAATTAGAAGGAATTGATCGTTCTTTCCAAATGTTTGTTCAAGGAGTTAATGCTAACTTTGGAACTATGGCAAATGCCGTGGCTCATTCTATGACAGATGAGAAAATGCGACAGAAAGTTGCAAGTGAAAAACTGAAAGACTGTCTATACGAGCTCGTGAAACTTAAAATCTCAACGGGTGATGTACTTCATGCAGGTGAAATATTTGCTGCAAATAAAGAAAAGCTTGATCTATTCATGAACCTACCTGATGAGTTACGAGTGTCCTACGTGTATAAGTTAATAGGCTCTCTTCAGGTAATTAGATCATATGTTATATGGTAGTATAGGTAGTAAATCTTTTGTTCTCGAGAGTGGGACTTCCTCGAGTGATCTTATATGGGCTAAACTTGACATTTTTGGGGAAAGTTGTTCATCGAATGATCAAATTGTTAGTTTGAATATTAGAATGAGCGTAGCTCTTTTTAGTCTCGAGGCGAGGTCCTATCTCGAGTAATTATATCACATGATGTGACCAATATATTTTGGAGCTCAAGTTGTATGTTATTGTGTGATATATTGTATTCAAATCGTTAAATGTTAAATCGATAGCATATTGCATCCTCTTTCTTTTGTAGATTACGTCGAGATTCATATTCTTTAGTTAGTGCAAAACCATGGGTAGACTCTGTTAAAGAACATGTCATGTACCAAAAGAGACATGAGGTAAATTCTTAAGTATACTTGGTTCAAAAATCATGACTTGGGCTAACTGTTAAAGAACAGGTCATGTACCAAAACCATGGGTAGACTCTGTTGTTTCAAACTCATCATGCATCGTTTTAAAAGTCAGATGGTTCTCTACCCGTTTTAGTACCGTGATACCGGAACCGATACCGGTACCGGTTTAATATACGGTTCCGAAAACAAGACTTTGAATTTAAGTCGGGAAAAAATCCGATAGACCGAAAACGGTTTCAGTATGGTACCAAATGGTACCACACTCATCCTTAGTTAGGCCATATAAAATAATCTTTTATTATAATAATATTAAAATTTAAACCATTCCCAATCACATTTTATAAAACAAACAACATTTCATACTATCATATATTTTTCTCTCCTGCTTTTCTTTCAAACCAAATCTAAATCCAAATCCAATTCCAACCCCTTAGTAAACCAAAGGGACCCTTATTACATGATATTAATTATTCAAAACAGCAAATAACAAAAACACTTAAAAAACCAACGGGCATTTGGTCCAATGGTATGGAGGTTTTACCCTCCTAGGCAAGGTCTCATGTTCGAGTCTTGTCAAGGGCGATAGAGGTTTCCTCCCGCGTGAGTAAAGGGAAGGGTGCCATTGCCTTCTGGGCTGGACCCAACCTGATTGTGTGGGCTCGCTACGCCTTCTGGGCTAGGGGCCATGTAGCCACAAATTGCCGTTCCAAAAAAAAACAAAAACACTTAAAAAAGAGAAGTTAGAATTATAAAGGGAGCAAACGAATTATTGTGAAGATGAGACTTGGTATAAACTAAAGTACACATAAAAAGTCAAACAAGCAGTATTCACCACACACTTATGACTTATCTACTCGATCTCTCACTCTGTCACACTTATTTCTTCTTGTTCTTCGTATATTGAACGTAAAACTCATCCACTATTTTTTAACCTTTAATCATCTAATAAAAACTTGTCAATCTTAGCGAAAAACTAAACAAAAATTGGATCAATCAAGGCCAGTTGAGGGTGGCTAGCCACCCTACTGGCTCCGCCAACCATAACATAAACTTAAATGAATTAGTTTTACTTACATAACAAAAAAACCTAAAAATGTTTTTGAACGTCAACTTTATTAGAACAAAACACTAGCAAGGAGCTAGAGACAAAATTACAAAGAAATCAAATAGGGATGTTGCAACCAACTAACCCAACTAAAGTTACTTTTACATCTAGAACGACACCATGTGAAAGAACGCGACACTATATCATCAAAAAGAACATCTTTGCGGGGGACGAGAGACGAGAAGAGGACCTGATTTCGAAACCTCCAAATACTCCACCATGTTATGTAGAAAACTCCTTCAAGCAAATCTTTAACTTTAGGACTTAATCTGATAGCATTGAACCAATGAAGCCAATTGGAATACGAATCAATCGACGCCCATGCTATATTCCACCACCGGCAGACAAGCCTAACGATGTCCGTGACCAAACTACATCGAAAAAACAAATGCGCTAAGTCTTCATCTTCTGAGTGGCAAATAGGACATGAAGGATCCGAAACCAAAACACCACGATGTTGCAGGTTTACACGAGTTGGTAAACGATTCAGATGGACCTTCCAAGCGAAGACATTAAGTTTTATCGGCACATACTTAATCCATCTTGTAGCGATAGGGGCTTTTGGAAGAAAAACATCATCAAGAAGATTTCGCACGTCTTTGACACAAAAGACACCTTCCCCATTTAAATCCCAAACCCACCTATCCTCCAACGAAGACAAAATCGTCCCTTCTATGTACTCTTGTAGGAGAGATAATTGCGAACTTTCAGACCCACCTCTAACTGGACGACGAAGAGACGAAGTAACAGAAGACAGTTTCACAGGCACCGAACTATCTTTATTAGTTTCCAAAGCAAAAATGCGAGGAAACAAAACACACAATGGATTATCGCCGATCCAAACCTCCTTCCAGAATTTAGTGCGCAGCCCATTACCCACATGGATGCGACAATGGGATACCAAATCTACTCCTCGATCTTTAAGCGAATGAATTTCCCGAATAACGGAGAGCCAAGTCGAATACCGAAATGGGGATGAGGAAGGTAACTTGGAACCATACATAGACAAGATCAAACGACACCATAGAGAATTGTCCCGAGAAATAAATCTCCAAACCCACTTGAAAAGGAGCGCCCTATTTAAAACATGTGACACAAAAGCAAGTTTTAAATCTTTTGTTCGGGAACTTATTATGATAATGCTTCAGTTGAAAGCATTATATTGATGATGATTTTTATTTATTATTACGGACAATGTTTTTTTATATTTTTGGTTTTTTCTTGTTTTTATAAAAGAAAATAAAAAATATTTTTGTGTTTTTATATTTCTATAATAATAAGAAAATATTCACAAACGAGAATGATAACTTCACGAGGAAGGGTCTTCAAGTCACTAATCGTCAAAACCGTAACGATATTGTCGCAACACACCTCCCCGGCAGCGGTGCCAAAATGATGATTGGAAAATTAGACCCTTACTATATATATAAATATAAATAAATATATAAATATAATAATGAGAATCAAAAATATCAATCAAATGTAGTAAACCGGGAAGCATGCGATTCCCGGGTCGTTATGTCCCGACGAGGCGTGAAATTGACGGTTACGTATCTGGTTTGACAATTAGATGCTTGAATAAAGAAGGATTTGATTGGGAATTCTAAAACTACGAGAAATTACAAAAATTTAAACTAAGATATACTTAAAACTACAGGAAAATCATAAAAAGACAAACAAATGAATTAAAATTCTACGGGAATCATAAATAAGGCATAAAAGGAAAACCTAAGTCTACGGGAATAGAAAAATAAAGGCAAATAAACTTAAAACACAAAAACGAGAGCGGGATTTAAAAACGAACGCGACTTAAAAACTTAAATTATCAAAATTTAAACCTAAAATGATTTTTTTAATTTTAATTAACCCTAAGTGACTAAAATGTAAGAATAAAGAAAACTAGACCAAAAGCGAAGGTGTCTAAGGCTAAAAACGCGAAGAAAATGAGAACGGGATTCGATCCCGTTCTTTAAAAAACGAAATTTTAAAATATCAACCCTACGGATGTAAATTTATTTTTCCTAGGTCCTAAATGATAAAAGAAAATTTTTAAAAAAAGAATTTTATTTTTTTGACTTTTATTTTATTTAATATGATTTAAAAACAATTTTAATGAAAATTAATTATTAAAAAGAGTAAATGAAATGGGAAAATTATGAAAAATTCATGGAAATTAGTTTGAAATGTTCATAATCTAGAAAAAATAAAAGTGAGGAAGCAGCTTATCTAAATAAGCTGTTATAGGCTAAATACAGCTTATAGCTTAAAAGGGCTAAAAAGACTATAAAAAAAAGTGGGGTGAACTTGTAAATGAAAAAGACCCTAGGGCAATTGGATGTGTGTGTTATGTGTGAGGTGCTTGCTATGAAAGGGGGAGGTTATGGGTTCGACCCCCATGCCTCCCTTTTTTCTTAAATCATTTTTTTTTACTTTTTTCTTTGTAAAACTTATAAAACAAGTAAAAATAACAAACTTTAATAAAAAAACACTTTTTACAAGTCTTAATAATAAGCTAAATATAAGCACATGAAAAGATTGGCAGAATGCAATTTTTTAACTAAGTATACATGGGCTAAATTTTTGGCTTATTAACACTAAAAAGACTTAAAAAGGAAAAATAAGCTGATACAGATAATAAGCTAAACCTAAGAAACTAATGAAAGCAAAAATAAGCTAAGATATTAAGCTAAGATAAGCTACAAATGGCTGCAAATAGGACAGGTTGCAATTTAAACTAAAGGCTAAAATGGCAAAACCTGAGGGCTTATTCTAGGACAAATAAGCTAGAGTTAAAAGGAAGTAAGCAAAAACAGATGAAAAACAATACCTAATAAGCCTAGAAGAACAAAAATGAACAACTAAATTAAGCTGAAAAACATGAACAAGCAATAAGCAAATATGGGTAAAACTTATAAACCAAACAGGCACACTAGGCACTTTTTGGGCTTAATTATAAGCAACTATATGGATCATTATGGCTTAAGGGCTTGAACTAGCTTAAAGCCTACCCAATAAGCTACAAGTAACTGAAAAGGAAAAAGGGTTTGAAATAAGCTGAGCTATAAGAAAAGACAAATGAAAATGGCTCTCACACTCAGTAGCTACTGAGTGTGGTTTTCTTAAAGGACAAAAGTGGCTTATTTGCAGCCTTAAACAAGCTATTAAAAGGACTTCAAAACCTATAATAAGCTGAAATAGATGTCATATATTCTACAAACTATTTATGCAAGAGCTTACTAATCCTAAAAACTACATCAAACTATATAAATTTGTAAGAGAAAAGGGGAGTTTTTTTTTTGACTTAAAATTTCTCAACCAAATATTTGACAGATTTGAATGAAACTTAAGTGAACTAAAAACAACTTATCCTACTGCATTAGATACCTTAAAAACAACAGTAACATAAGACTTGAAACCTGATTGTAAAAGCCAAATTAGATAAAAACTCAAGAAACTGTTTAATACCATAGTTTCAAAGATTTTTTAGAAAAGACTTGAAAACAAACTGTAAAACTTTAAGAACCTTGAAAATAGATTGAACATAACTTAGAAATGCTTGTGCAAATTACTCAAATGACCCAAAGTGTTTTAAAAAGACTTTTGACCCGTTTTCACCCCTTGACCCAAACACCCCTTAACTTTTTGGTTTTTCATTTTAAAGCTAAAGCAGACTAAAAGAACCATAAGATTAGATGTAAAAAAGCATATAGTAGTTACAATAAGCACAATTAAGACATCAATAAGCACAAATTAAGCAGTTCACAATAGGCAATTTCAAAAGCATAAAAGACAGAATTTTGGCTAAACATAAATTTCATTACAAAGAAAATCTTACAAGATTAAAATTTAATGACAGAATTAAAATGACACATAAAGCTTAAAAAACATTAAAGCTAATCTATACTACTCCTAGATGTTACTAAACTTCTGTCTTCTTCTCTTTATATAAGCTGTGTAGGTCTTTAAGTCTTTGTGCTTGTTGTGTTTTCATTGTGAGAGAAGTCCGCAAAGCAATCTAAGCCCTCTATTTTTTCTTTATGCCCACGGCAATTGATCAAGACCCTTGAATATTTTGCCCAATAGGATGGTTAGGGATTGCCACAATGTCTTTGTAGTTTTGTGAGGTGGGGTAAGAAGTGGGGAAAAGATGGTGATGGTTTTGTCTGTTTGCTACAGTGCACGTGAAGGGGGGGTCGAAGATGTACAGTATTTGTGTTTTAAGTTTGGCGGGAAAGGGATGTATAAAAGGGGCAGGGGAAAACTTTGGGAAAGTGGCAAGTGTAGTCCCTGAACCTTTATATTGCTATTACATGTAAGGTCCTTGTATTTTTCACCTTTGGTCCCTGGAGTTAGCAGGTTATTTGCATAGTTAGTCCTTAAAGGACTAACTATGAGAAGTATAAAAGGGTTTGGGTAATAACGGTGGTTAAGGGCTGTTAGGGGGTTTTTGGTTTGGGCCAGGGAAGGATTGGGCCGGTTAAAAAAATAAAGGGTAAAGGGAAATTTGGGCTTTTATAAGTTTATAAGGTTTAAATGGTGTAATGTATAAGTGGAGCTGATCTGAGGCAACTAGGCTGGGTTAATAGGGTGGGCCACTTTGACTTTTGTAGGTTTTATCTTGGTTCGGTTTAGGACCTTTGACTTTTTCGGGTTAACTTTGACTTTGATTTGACTTTGTCTTTTTCACGTTCTTTCATTCCGTGCTCGGTTTTGTCCGTTTTTGCTTGATTTTTCATCCTTTTCTCGGATATCTATTTTCTGCACAATATAAGTAAAAACATACAAATATAATGTATTTTTGGTATGTTTTTGGTCATTTAAGTCCGATTTTAGTGGAAAAGGGTATGTGTAATTAAACACATACCAAAATCCCCCATACTAAACTATTGCGTGTCCTCGCGCAATGCTATGAAGTAAGCACTTAGAAAACTAAGAATCTCGATCCCCCTCGACTAATAACCTCGAAAAGTAGCTAAGTGTTTGTCAAGGGGAAGTAAAGACTCATAAGTTTTGAAAAACCCCGTCTTTACCATTTTTTAAATATATACTCTCATTCCTACACATATTTTTGTATTTTTCATTTTTCTTATTTTTTGTATTAAGCAACTAACTAACTTATTTGACTTTCATTATTTTATAACTTTTAGGGATCATAGAACAAGATGCATTTCGATCCAAGAATGTCTCGAAAAAAGGATAAATTCATCGTCTCCGACTTTTCACTTGCTCCAAACCAAGCTTAAAACGAAATCATAGTTAAATATTAGTTAAGATGCTAACACTACTCATATTTGCAACTTGTGAACTTTTCACTCCTGACAATTATTTTATATTAGGTGAATGTGCCATTTCGAATTTCAACCATGGATCAACATTTTGCAAAATTCTATGCTTCACGTTCCACCCGAGAGTAATGAGTTTGAAGGCGAGATCATCCCATGTAGCGACTTTCGTCTCGGCACATCCCAACCTTGCGGCTAAGTGACCAAGTTTTTGACACCCCACAGAGACTAGTATCGGGACTCACGGACCTTAGGTTTCATAAATTCTTAGGCTTCCCGTTTACACATAGCTTATTTGAAAAAGCACAACTTAAAAGAAATAGTCTAAGTTCATAAGATATAATTTAACAATAGAGATCTATTAATAATTCACCTATTTAATTATAAACATTGATGCAATTGTAACCCTCGACCTTTTAGAAGGCTGCAACATCGGTTATGAGCTGGCAAGATGCAGCAAACTTTTATCAGTCTCGGATTATTATTCTTACTATGGGCTTTCTTTAGAAGGCTGTAACATCGGTTGTGAGCCGGCAAGATACAACAAACTTTTATCAGCCCACAGTTATAATTATTATTATATTTTTTTTTTCATTTTTCATCATATTTTTCAATAATTTTTTTAGAGATGACTTCTTTTTGAAAAATTCAAGTATAATATTGAACTAAGACTAAAATTTTTGCTATAAAAAAATTTGTTGATTTAAGTTTAATCTCCAAAAATAGCACGTATTATTAATCCGGTTAGAAGCTTATGGGAGAAAAAGCCACAAATTACACACATGAGCTCTTAAGATTTCCAAATAATCCTTGTTTAGCATCCAACTCATAATTAACTCTATCATTTTTTGTTCTTCGCGACGTTTGCGAACGCTTAGTCTAAACGTTAAGGAACAAGCTAGAGCTCAACACGCTCGATCGGGTCAAAATTTACTCTTATTCTACCCAGCAGGAAAGTCAAAATTGTGACAAAACACTAATTTTATTTTTGAAAATTTTTAAATTTTTTTCATTTTTCTGAAATTTTGGTGGTTAAAACGGGATTACGTGAAAATAACGGCTGCAGGCATAATCAAATCGAAGATCCCCCCATACTAGAATGAAATATTATTCTCAATGTTTTAAGAAGGGTCTCTACGTAAATCCTAAGCCGTTTATTAAGTATGCTTAAAGATAAACGTTAGTCGATAAGATTAGGATATTAGATTCCCAAATGAAGCTGAGGATTTAAAGCTCTTGTGATCGAAGGACAAAACCGTGAGCACGAGAGGCTTCAAAAATCTGGGCAATCATGGACATACACAACAAAACACAAAACACAGATAATGGAAGAGGCGAG
Organism: Tanacetum coccineum; assembly: GCA_026074375.1. Classification (NCBI taxonomy): domain Eukaryota; kingdom Viridiplantae; phylum Streptophyta; class Magnoliopsida; order Asterales; family Asteraceae; genus Tanacetum; species Tanacetum coccineum. The sequence goes on along the minus strand of BQNB010002578.1, from coordinate 29,090 downwards.
CCTCATCACAATTTAAAACACTTATTAATTTAAAGAAGATAGAATGGATAAGCATGGGTTGCCACCCACGAAGCGCTTAGTTTTGTTAACCGAGTCTTGAGCCTGACTCGACCCCGAATTCATTGGTCCATGGGGGAGCAAGTGGAAGATAAAATCTCCATTGGACTTTCATTCAAGTGGTTTGGATAAACATTGAATTTCATGAAAGTTCCACTCCGATGAGATACACCCGGCATAAAAGAATGATAAATGGAGATGCCGGGGTCAAAAATGGTATCTTCATTCCCGCAAGAGAGAAGATATGGAGGAGCAACTGGATACGTGAGAAAAGGAAGAAAGATCCATACAATATAAACGAAGAGAGGTTCACTTAAAAGTATGAAATCCAGATTAAGGGTGGGATGGGTGGGTAAAACATTAGGCACATGAACTCTTGGTTCTCTTGTTGGATAAATATCCTCCACCACATCCATAGTAAGATTGCCCAGCTCGGGCTCAATCTTAAAGCAGAAATGATCATACTCTGGTGGAGATATGATGTGAGAAAGTTCACCGGCGAACTCCTCATGATAAAATTCACTCCTATCGGCAGGAGGAAATGGATTGATCGAAAGATCAAAGATGAACGAATCATATTTAGAAAGAGAAATATCAGACTGAGTAGTGGTACTGCCACTACTCTTCTCTTCAATATGATCGTCATCAAGATAGAAGGCTTCATAATTCGGAAGAGAATAATCAGAACGAGTAGTGGTGCTGCCACTACTAATCTCTTCCAGATTAAAGCGAAAAGTTTCAGATTCGGTTAAAGAATTATCAAAGGTGTTAGTCTCCTCCAAGAAAGAGTTAGGAAATGTGGAGGGAGACTTGGTCATAACATCAGATAATGGAGTGGGATTATCTTTTAATGCTTCGATGTTAGCAATAAGAAGATTTACATTCAACAATTTTTCACGAAGGATATCATCTTTGATTGTTAGAAGAATATCATCATCAATCCCTCCAACTTCCGGGATAACAATCTCCACCACCGCTAAGCTGACGATATCAGCATCGGGAGGTGATGCATTGACATAATCGATATCCTCACCGTAGGGAAAATCGTCATCACTTGAAGTAGAATCATTGTTGAAATCGACGATAATCTCAGAGTGTTCTTTGAAAGCTTCAAGAGGGGTAGGATTGTTACAAAGAGGCATATCACACACACTGTCAGGAATACCCTCGGACTCACATAGGATCAGGACAAGGTTCTCAACACTAGACTTTATAACTTTGTCCAAATCGGTGCTTGATAGTGTCAGATGCTGTCCCCTATACTTAGAAGAGGGTAACGGGTCCTATGGTGATGAAACGGGAGTGATTGCAATGGTATAGTCCTCATCATCATCGTAGCAAATGGGAATCTTCCAATATCGATCTTTAGAAGCTTGTTCTTCCGCAATTCTCTTTTCTTCTTCCTCCTTCTTTTGTCAAATATTATCACTCCAAGCTTGAAAAGCAATTCATAATTCTTCCATACCTTTTTCAAAAGGAGTAGGATCAATGACGGGAAGCGGTTGGGGAAAAAATTGGTCAAAACCAAAAGAATTAGGATCATAGCAAGAATTTTGCTCGTGATAATAATCTTCATTCATTGGTTGACATTGGTATGTTTCATGAGGACCCTCGCAATATTCACAACAAAGGTATTGTTGTGGGTGAAAATTATCAAATTGGTCATAACCGGAATAATTAGAATCATAACACGGATTAGGTTTATAATAATTCAATGGTTGACATTCAAATGTCTCATGCGTGCCCCCACAATTTTCACAACAAAGATATTGTTGTTGAAAATCATGAAAATCTTGCGGGAAATTAAAGTCTTGATTGTAACACAGTTCCGGATAGATAAACGGAACTTGAGGTGTACAATAATGACCATATAACGCGGCTCGTTCCCGTAAATTCACCAGATTACATAGGAGGGTTGTGGAGGTGGGTTGAAACGTTAAGGAGAACATTCAACAAAATAAGGTTTGGATTCATAACGTGAATGAATCTCATCTCGAAATAGGATGTCGGTGAACACAAATATAAAAAACAAACCAAAAACAATTGGCAAAGTCTGTGGGAATCTCATTAACGGTTTGATTGTTGATGGTTCCGGTTTAGAGTTAATCGGAACATTGCGTTGGACAATTATATAACATAATGAGACCTTCCACACGACTCGGAAGTACATCGATGACATAAGATATCGTCTAAGGATTCACCACACCCCGTAACAACAATGAATGGTAAATATGGGAGGGACTTTGTGAAAGAATTTATGACGGGTCTTGATTGATAACAAATGGGCTCTTAATTTCATTAACTAAGTTAGTATCGTCATCGGATGACTTCGAAGTGTCTTGGAAATCTTGAAAAACTTCCTCCAATGTCTTTCGTATTAGAGCACATTTTCGACAATATAGACCATGAACCAGGTCTCCACAATTGAGATAATTTTTTTCAAAAATAAGGGGTCGTTGAGACGGGTGGGACGGGAACAAGAATCTTGTTCTTCAAGGCTCCTTTTGAACAACCCACAGTTCTTGGTGTATAAGCTCCACAGACGAGCATTCTTTAATCGCGTAACGATAGTCGAATGACGCCATAATAATTAAACAATTAAGAGGGTTAAGAAAAGAATTAAATGGATAAGAAGAAAAAGAAGATTATTTTTGGTTTTTCGAGTTTTTTAAGCAAGATATTTTATTAACGGACAAAATGAGATAAGACAAACTTAACCAATAATCAAAATCGTTTACGGTAGCTCTTAAAGAAAAACTACCAAAGGAGCGGAGGAGCGGGAAAGGCGAAGTATCTAAAAACCTTCTCCTTTTGGGTCGTAGTTCCTCGGAACAACCCTCCTTATACCCCTTTTATAGTTGTTTATCAATTAAAGGTGAGCCGTACTTCACAAGTGACACAAAAGGCAAGTTTTAATTCTTTTGTTCAGGAAATTATTATTGATAAATGTTCAGTTAGTAAAGCATTATATTGTTGATGATTTTTTATTTAATTTTTTTTTTTTTTATGATGGATCAACGATTTTATATTTTTTTGTTTTTTTTGTTTTTATTTCATCTAAATATATACTATAATACTAATTAAAGAAAATGAAAAATATTTTTGTGTTTTATATTTTTATAAATAAAAGAAAATATTCACAAACGGGAAAATTAACTTCACGAGGGAAGGGTCTTCAAACACGACAAACTTCAACTCAATATTCGTTTCACGGCCTCCCCGGCAGCGGCGCCAAAAATTGACAATCCGTTTTTAAGTATATAGATATAAATAAATTTATAAATATATAACAAATAGGATAATATCAATAATAGTAGTATAGTATTACCGGAAGTATCGGTTTCTCACTTCGTTATCCACAAAGTTTAAAACTAGACCCGGGTCGTTCTTCCCGACGAGGCGTGAATTTGAAAATTGAGTTTCAGTTTAAACAATGCTTGAATGATCAAAGATTTGATTTGATTATCTATTTCTATAAATAAAATGCAAAAACAAGTAAAAGAAACCCTAAAACGAAAGTAATTTAGGCTAAAACCTAAAACGGGGACGTAAAAACGCGACTTAAAAACCTAATTATTAAAATTTTAATCCTAAAGTGATTTTTTTAACTTTTAATAAATCTTAAATGACTAAAAGGTAAGAATAAAGAAAACTAGATCAAAACCGGAGGTGTTTAAGGCTAAAAACGAGAAGAAAACGAGAACGGGATCGAATCCCGTTCTTTAAAAAACAAAATTTTAAAATATTAACCCTACGGATGCAAATTTATTTTTCCTAGGTCCTAAACGATAAAAGAAAATTTTGAAAAAAAGATTTATATTTTTTTGACTTTTATTTTATTTATTATGAATTAATTACTGTTTTAATGAAACTAAATGATTAAAATAGTAAATTAAATCCCTAAAAAATCTAAACAATATCGCGAAAGTACTTTAAGACATGTGTGTTCTAGGGAGAAAAATAATGGGTGCAAAGATGCTTATCAAATAAGCGGGGAATAAGGCATAGATGGGCTGTTTAGCTTATTGGTAAAAGAGTTATCTATTTGATTGTGCAAACACTAACAAGTGACAAGTCCCAAAGGCAGTGGTTAGTGTGTGGGTTGTGTGGGACGACTGTGTGCTAAAAGGGAGGTCATGGGTTCGACCCCCATGGCCTCTTCTTTTTAAAACACATTTTTTTTCTTTTTTTTAGAAACTTATAAAATCAACAAAAGCAACAAGCTTTAAAGAAGCAACTTTTTATAAAAAATCCAAATAAGCTGGCAAAAAGCCAACAAAAAGCTGACAGAATGGTTTTGCTAGACTTAGGACTAAATGCTAAACAAGAGGCTATTTTTAAGCACAACAAGCAAGGGAAAACAAAGATAAGCTAACACAGTTATTTAACTACTCCTATTAAGCTAGTGATAAGCACAACAAATAAGCTAGAAAACCTAAAAGGCATTAAGACAGTTTTCAAAAACTAAACTAAGTAACATAAGGCTTAAACTGTTTTGGGCTTCTTGAACAAAATAAGCAATAAAAAAAATGAATAAGCTAAAGATAGCCTTAACCCAGTCCTAATGAACAAATCTAAGCTAAATATAAGCACTTAAATAAGCTAAAACCAAGCAAAAAGGAAAGTGACAGATTTGCTTCATTACACTAAGTTTATAAAAGCTAAACTAATAAGCCTACTTAAGACTAAATAAGCTAATGGAAATCAAACTTAAGCTAAAACAGATAGAAAGCTACACCTAATAAGCAAATTCAAACGAAAATTAAGCAAATAAGCCAGAAAAAGCAATAAGCTATAAGGCACCAACTGGCAGACCAACAGCCCATAGGGGGACTTTTAAGCTTAAGAACCTTATGGCTATATAACGTATATGAGCTTAAAGCCAGTCCAAGGGGCTACTAGAATAAGCAATTGGAAAAGAGCTTGAAAAACAAATAAGCCTTGATGAAGGGTTAAGAAAAGTGGCTGTTTGGATCAGCACATACTGACTTTTCTGTTTTCATTTAATATGCAAAAGCCTTTTGTAGGCCTAAAAACAAGCTAGTAAACAAGCTTTAAAATAAAAATAAAGTTAAAACAGATGGAGATTAGTCCCAAGAGAGCTTATGCTTAAAAACTTAAATGCTAAAAACAATTTTAAGACACTAAAAATTAAAAAAATGAAAAATGGCAGATTTAGACTAAAAGCACACTTGAAGACAACTTTGACAGTTTTGATATGAAACTAGAAAACTAAAAGGACACTTTGCTTGTGCATTTGACACTTGAAATAACACAAAAACTAGACTCAAAAATAGGTTTTAAAGATTGACTGACAAGCCTTAATCCAAAGCTAGATAAAACTGTTTTGTCCTAACAGTTTTGAACTCTCTTTTTGAAAAAAAAACTAGAAAACAACTTTCAAAACTTAAAAAATCTTAAAAACAGTTTGAGAACATCTTTAAAATGCTGGTTAAAGTTGGTTAAGAGACCCAAATGGTTTTCTTACCCAATATGACCCACTTTAGCACCTTGTGCCAAACACCCCTTTACAAACCTTAAAACCATTTTTAAGTTATTTCAAACTGATTTAAGCCAAGATAGTTAAAGACAGATAAAAAGCCATGACAAATAAGTAATAAGCAGTAAGAAAAACAAGGGACTAAGCACAAAAATAAGCAAGAAGGAAATAAGCAGTTACAAGCAAATAAAGTAGTTTTAAAGAGAAAACTTGAACTAAAGGCATAAAAGCATTAAACAAGCATTAAGAACATGAATAAACATAAAACACAGCAAATAAGCCACAAAAAGCAATGATAAGCATGAAATAAGCAAAGGAATAGTAAAATGCAAAAACTTGAAAAATAAGAAAACTTACTATTACCCGTGCTCAAAACAAGGCTTATAAAAAGATTCTACAAGCTCTAGCTTGTCAAAGAGACAAGCTAGTGAGGTCTATAAGCTCTTTTTAAGCTAGCTTATCATCCAATATTGCTGAGGTAATTTGAGGGAGGAATTTTTTTTGGTTTTTGTTGATTTTCTTAACAGTATATATATCTAAATTTTTAGTGAGAAACAGGTTATAAAAGAGCTATATAAGAGCTTATGTTGGCTTTTGGAACATTAGTTTTAGAACAATAAGAACTTTAAGACAGATTTCTGAAAATCAAAACTTAAATTTCATTAACTTCAAGTCATTACAAGTAAAAGTAAATTACATAAATTCTAAACTGATGCTAAATAAAAACTAAGTGAAAAACTAACTAGATAACTACTTGGTAAAATGGCTTACACATGAACCAATTTATAAAACGACTAAGTCTTGTCCCCTTGCTCTTGTGTTTCTTTGGTGAGTGCTTCCAGGAGTGTGTTTCTTATGTGAGATAAAGCCCAAAGCAAATCCTGGCCATCAATCTTGCTTGTTGCCCAATCTACCTAATCAAAACCATTGATCTTGTTGTCTTCATTCTTTGGCTAATGGTTTTTTGTGTGATTGCCAAGGTGGACATAAGCCCATGTGGGTGTGGGGTAAGGGAGAGTGATATTTTTGGCTGGGGGTGAACAGTAAACGAGGAGGGGGGGGGGATATGGATTCGTGAACAGTGGAGATGGGTTTTAAGTTTGGCGGGAAAGGGATGTATAAAAGGGGCAGGGGAAAACTTTAGGAAAATTGGCAACGTTGTACCTGAACCTTTTATATTGTGTTAGTCCTTGTTCTTGGCATCATAGGTCCCTGGAGTTAGGTGAAAGTTTGCACCGTTAGTCCTCAAGAACTAACAATGTTAGTCCTTGAAGGACTACCAGTGTAAAGGGGAAATTGGTTAAGGGGTTAACACTAGTTAGGGGTTGTTTTGGGTTCGGGCCAGGATTGTTTTATGTTGGACCCGTTTGGTTTTTTTATCAAATGGGGAATGAGCTTTTATATTTATGGGCTTTCATGGGTTATAAAGGTAAGTGGGCTGATCCGGGCCCACAAGGTGGGTACGGGTGGGCCCACTTTGACTTTTTAGGTTTTACGGGTTCGGGTTTGACCTTTGACTTTTTCGGGTTAACTTTGACTTTGACCTTTTTGGACTTTGGCTTTGGTTTGACTTTGTTTTTTTCACGTTCTTCCATTTCGTGCTCGATTTTATCCGTTTTTGCTTGATTTTTTGTCCTTTTCTCGGATATCCGTTTCCTGCACAATATAAGTAAAAACATACAAATACAATGTATTTTTGGTACGTTTTTTGTCATTTTAGCTCGTTTTAAATGGAAAAAAGTATGTGTAATTAAACGCATACCAGGGTCAATCAACTAACCCATCAATTACAATATTGTGGTTTATGATTGCATCAAGATCCTAGAGGAGGAACATGTGGCTATACCTTGAATAAAATTCAAGGTGATGTTCTATCAATGGTCAACTCGATCGGACACATCGTGTATTAGCATCTATATGCAAGATACGATCTAGTGATATGGAATGGCAGGGACGGAACCAGGGGGTTTTCATTGGTGCCTGGGACCCTTATGGATTTTTTCAATGTAGTATTAATTTTTGAAAAAAAACATTGATTTTTCACAGAGGGTTAATACACAAAAAATGTTACTAAAGTTTGTCAAAATGTTCACCTAAGTTACTAAAGTTTTTTTGTTACAAATAAGTTACTCAAGTATACGAGTGAATTTTTTTAAGGATTAGTAAGCTAGATAATAAGCCTCTTTGTAAAAGTTCAGTAACCCAAATAGTAAACTCGTATACTTGAGTAACCTCTTTGTAAATTGTTTTAAAGGGTCAGTAACCCAAATAATAAACCCGAATACTTGAGTAACCTATTTGTAACGAAAAAAACTTTAGTAACTTAGGTGAACATTTTGGCAAACTTTAGTAACATATTTGTGTATTAACCCTTTCACAAATGCATCTTAAATGCATCGAGTTCATCAAAATGTGCTTCTATTGTTATGCTTAGAAAAAATTATGCACCTCATAATATTTAGTATTGGTTCCTGCTACAAATGAAAGATATGAGTTGTGCAGGGCCGTTCCATGAATTCTAAGGGCCTTGTGCAATAATCATACTATGGGCCTCTTGAAAACGTAAATGGCTAAGATGTGTAAACGGATCTAAATTTAGCTAATGATGGTAACAAACAAAGGTTTTGGTCATAGAATAGCAAAGAACTTTCTTCATTGACTCTTTTCAATACGTGAACTTTGAAAAAATTATGTAAATGTAGCGAAATTTCATCAAGTGTTTCAATCAGAACATTTTAATAACAAGTCACATTATAAATAGTGTCACGTGTCTATTAAAAAAGATAAACAATATGTAAAGATAGGCACGTAGCTTTCACATAAACTAATCAAAGTATTTTATTATTTGTATAATCTTTTAAGAAGAAAATTAAAGGTTCTCTACAAGGGTTAAAACTGTCAATTTTATAACCCACTTATCCTTATTAAAAGATATAACTTTAAAAGGTTTATAAAGATCAGTCTTATCAAGAATCAACAATTAAAAGTGTTCTCTAGACAAGGTTAAACGAAACATGTCAATTCGAACAATGCCCACTTATCCTTATTATAACAGATATCATGCGCTATTCTAAAACAGTTTAACAATCTTTACAGTAAACTCTCTAGGAGCACGTAATCAATGATATAACTAACTCCTAAAAGAGTTTATGAGAGGTAATAAGATAGTAATAGTGTGCAGATTTTGCAGATACAAACCTTGTTCTTGCACATATACACCTAGGCAATTGACATAGTCAGCTATGTCTAATCCACTTATACACTTCTATCAACCGCCATTTTGTTTGCTTTCAGAAGACACATCACATTCGTATCTCTTTAATCACGGAACTATCTTTCTTCCTGATATAAAATAAAAGTAACATGATCACCTAGGGCAGTTTCTCTAACACATGTTTATATCGAGATTATATAGCTCACTTAGCTGCAACAATCAAAACATTAAAATCATCCCCTATGTTTAAAGATCCGTGGTGCCTTCTACGAGAATTATGGCTGTGGTCCCTGGTCTGGGCGGTCGATCATACCCGCGACATGGCCGAAATCCGGCCCTGGAGTTGTGAAAAGGGTTTTGACGCCCCACATAAGATTCAGATTAGACACGTCTTCAAGCAGTCTATACCATTCGTATACGCCATTTTTTTCTTTGTGACATTACATGATTTTTATCATTTTTCTTTGTAAAATTAAATTATGATACGTTTCTTAACACATTTTTATCAGTTTTATGCTCAAAATCAAATTAAAATCATCCCCTATGTTTAAGATCGTGGTGCCCTAAGAATATGGGGCCCTGTGCGGTCGATCATCCCGCACATGCCGAAATCCGGCCCTGGAGTTGTGAAAAGGTTGACCCCCACATAGTTCAACGAAAACAAACTATTCTTGTTTATATACCAAAATGTACTTGGAACTCACATCTCCCGGATAGGATCGAGTTGTTTCCAATTAAATTCATGTTGTCAAATACAACAGCATGTCTTTAACGGGAGTCAAATTTATATGAGTTTTTGACTTTTTTTTTAGAAAAATGTAAAAACTACTCTTAACATGGAGAGTCCCTTTATTTATGTAGACACGTCAAATTTCTTAACTTAACTATGCTAAGTTTCATGTTAGTCATTAAAGAAACAAAGAAATCGAATTGCATTGACTTCAAATCTCCCCACAACCTATATCGAAAAATAGTTACTAGGCCAATCCCACTTAACTCGGCCATCATTTGAGTGTCTTTCAATGAGTCAATTTTCATATCATATGAAATGACTACTTAAAGATATAACTCAAATCCGAAGTCATACGTATTAAAAATCGACATTATCTATCTTAGATAGTTTAGAAGTGCTTTGTTCTCGTTGACTAACGGTTAAGAAGCAAGTTAACAAAAGCCGTGTATCGGCGCCATCTATATGCAAGTGAAGTGGGATCACCTTGACAACTTTGACAATTTAGAATCCCACATTGGTTAAAGAAAGGAATCTATGATGGTTTATATATCACATGTACACGAAAAACAAATTTGTGGGTGAGTATGAAGTATTCACTAATGACAAACATGTAGGAGTGTGTTAAGCCTGTCCTTCATAGCTTGTTAATCAGTGAATAATTTGTATGAGTTCAATTTTGATGGTTAACAAAATGTACGAACTTATTTTTTAACAAAGATAGAGTCTATTATTTATTTACTTTAGTGACTAGCAAATTTTAAAGTTAATTAAATGGTAATCTATATCTATTTATACTAGATATAAAGAAAAAACTCACAAATCTTAAGAGTGAAAAAAATAAACTTTTATTAGTATTATTTTCGTTTATAACCATCTTATTTTCATTTAGTTTAAATAGTATTTAATCAACTCTTTTAAAAGCGGGTCTCTAATCGATCAGGTCGAGTCACCAGGTTACCGGTTCGACCACCGGGTCAACTCGATCTTCCACCGGGTCTTTAATCGACCAGGTCGAGTCACCAGGTTACCGGTTCGACCACCGGGTCAACCCGATCTTCCATTGGGTCAAACCGGGTTTCGAAACTATAAAACTGGTTTAATTTGACCACTTTTTTGACTGGGAATGGTTCAACCGGTTGAACCGGCCGGGTCGATCCGGGTTTTAAAACATTATGTTTAATCCTCAAATCTTCAAACTTTTATTATTTTCGTTTATAACAGATAAACTTTTTTTTATCACTACAACTATCTGACGCAATAAAATTTCATTGCTATGCATAGATACTTGTGTAATATGTTTATAAAAACATAAGTTTAGCATAACAGTTAGCATCCTCCGTCATAGCCGGAATATTCAGCCGCTGACGCAATTTTTTTTACGGTGTCTGGAATATTGTATCTTTTAAATGTTTATTTTTTTCGTTTTGTTGTAAAGTTTATATACATTTTCTTATATAAATTGTTGTTGTAAGGTTTTTGTAAATTTAATTATATAGTTTATTTTTTGTTGGTAATTTTATTATTCAATTCTTGAAAGTGAAACTGAATGTGAAAACTTAATGTATTTTAGGAAGGGTTTACAATGTCAAAACTTAATCACAATGTTAGAACTTAAAACTTAATCGCATATAAAAACGGAATATATGCTCATTGATTGACACAAAATGTTTTGAACATTAATTGTTAACAACTTTGACATATTCAAGTGGCAGGTTTGAATGAAAATTGAATATGAAAACTTAATGTATTTTAAGAAGAGTTTACAATGTCAAAAGTTAATTGAATATAAAAACGAAATGTATACTAATTGATTGGCACAAAATATTTTAAACATTAAATGTTTGTAACAACTTTGACATATTCAAGTGGCAGATTTGAATGCATTAAATGACCACATTTAATTTGGTTATGTAACCATTGATTCCTACAATTATGGAGGCTAATTATGGAAGATATTAATGAGCCCATTAATCTATCATAATTTCCATTTACTAGTGTTGGAGTAAATCTCCTATAAATAGGGATCACCGTTTGCAATTACATTTTGATATTTTCACGTTATATTTTTGAATTTTAAACGAAACACTTACCACAATATCACATATCGTTAATTAGTTGCCGCTATAAATGTTGTCTTTTTTTTCTTTTGTTGAATTATCGCATGTTATATCCGTTTGCAATTATATTTTGATCTTTTCACGTTCTATTTTAAATGTTACACGAAACACTTACCACAATATCGTATACCGTTAATTATCAGCGGCTAGGAATTTCCGCCGCTATGCGGCGCGGGTATTCGTCTAGTCTTTGTTAAAAGATAATGTTCGTACATTTTGTTAACTATCAAAAATGATAAAGTTCGTACATTTTGTTGGCTATCAAAAATCTAGAATTCATACAAATTATTCACTTTTTGGACCTATGCAAGACATGCTTAACACACTCTCCTGCATATTTGCAATTAGTGAATACTTCATACTCACCAACAGATATATATTTTGTGTACATTGTGGTATATAAACTAGCATAGACTCCTTTCTTTAACCAATGTGGGATTCTAAGTTGTCAAAGTGATCCCGCTTCACTTGCATATAGATGGCGCTCATACACGGTTTTTGTTAACTTGCTTGTTAACCGTTAGTCAACGAGAACAAAGCACTTCTAAACTATCTAACATAGATAAATATCAATTTTTAATACGCATGACTTTAGATTTGAGATATATCTTTCAGTAGTCACTCATGCCAAATTAAACACAATGGCATCATTTCACATGATATGAAAATTGAGTCATTGAAAGACACTCAAACGATGGCCCGTTAAGTGGGATGGGCCTAGTAACTATTTTTCGATACCGGTTGTGGGGAGATTTGACGTCAATGGAAGTCGATTTCTTTGTTTTTTAATGAGTAACATATACTTTATCATAGTTGATAAGTCAAGAAGTTTGACGTGTCTAGCTTTCACTACTACATAATCAAGCATCAAGACCCCTTTTATGGAGACCGGATATCAAAATAACAAGTCTGGAAAAAAGAAATTCACCATTCAAAATAATCCAGACCGGGTTTTACAAAAGAAACCGGTCTTGATTTAAAAATTAATAATGGACCGGTTGTTAGTTCTAAAACCTGTCTATAAAAAGTTAAATGAGACCGTGCTGCTAGAATAAAAAACAGGTCTCTTTGATACTGCATTATATTTCATGAAAATTTTGAACCAAACACATTTCCCTCTTTTAGCATTCAAATATTTTCAGCCCTTTACTTTTTCCTCTTTATCTTCCTCCTCACAAAACCCTAAAACAAACTCACCACATCCGCTCCTCCTTCTACTTCAAGTACTCTGGTATTTATTTAAGAAATATTTTAGAGAAAAGATATGTGTTTGTTGAAATATAATTAAGTTATTTTTGAATTAACTTTAGTAATTTTTTTACCTTAAATAATTCGCATAATAAGGCTGGTTATATGACTATGTAATGACAAATGATTATTGTTACATTTTTTTTGGTTATGGTATAAAAATTAGAACTTTAAGTTTTTATCCTTTTTTTGTAGATTTTAATAATAGCTATATTAGTATGTGAAGAGTTGTGAATCGCGGTTTTTCAAGTGTTTGGGTTTGGCTCATTGGTATGTGAAGCTGTACTAAAGAGTAGGAAAGATTGTTATCCTATCATTATATCGTGTGTTGCTAAATTAGGGTTGCTTACTTACTAACTAACTTACATATAGGAATCCACAGAGGGTTTGTGATAGCACTTGCTATGGATGTTTAAGATGCTACTTACACATTGTTAGCATTATTTGTAAGAGCGATGACATTATAATAATTCTGGTACAGTTAGCATTATTGTAAGAGTGATGACATTAACATTATAAAATATAATTCTGTGTTGCTTGACAATGAGGCCATCTATGATATCTGCAGGCGTTCTCTTGATATCGAGCGTCCCACATACACCAATCTTAACCGTTTGGTTTCTCAGGTCATTTCTTCATTGACCACTTCTTTGAGGTTTGATGGAGCTTTGAATGTGGACGTTACTGAGTTCCAGACCAAATCTTGTACCATACCCAAGGATCCACTTCATACTTTCATCGTATGCCCCTGTTATCTCTACTGAGAAGGCATACCATGAGCATCTCTCGGTTGCTGAGATCACCAACACTGCTTTTGAGCCGTCATCTATGATGGCCAAGTGTGATCCCCGTCATGGTAAGTAAATGGCTTGCTGTCTGATGTACATGGGAGATGTTGACCCCAAGGATGTGAATGCCGCTGGTGGTACCATCAAGACCAAGCGTACCATTCAGTTTGTTGACTGGTGCCCAACTGGTTTCAAGTGCGGTATCAACTACCAGTCTCCAACTGTGGTTCCAGGTGGTGATCTTGCTAAGGTGCAATGACAACTGGTGGTGATCTGCTGCTTTGACCAGATTTACAGTGGGCAGCCATTACCACCACGTAAGAAGACTACGTTCATGACACGTATCAAACCTCTAATTTTGTCGCCAAATACCACATACATCATGAACCTTGTGTTCAAAAAGAAGAAACCCAGTGAACTATATATAGGCCTTGAATACGAATTCCAAGAGGAGACCTATTATTCATTCCTTTCAAATGAGAGAGAAGATGGATGGTCGACTGCAGAATTGTTTCAGTTTACTACCAACCAAAGAACAACTGTTGATGAGCTTGAAATAATGTTTAACATCGAACATTTCAAAGTTATAGCAATCGAAGGTATCGAGTTTCGACCCCTGGATGATGAGGTAAGCTTATAAACACAAGATTTTTTGTTAAAGTCATTTTCTCTATTATATACACCTAGTGTTTCATACATTATAGGAAAAATAGGCCAGCCACAAGAAATTTATCAATCAGAGAGAACCTATATGCCTCTCATGCTTTTTAGTCGTAGAGAGAATTTCATGGCGTCAAATATTACATATTTAAACAAGTATCTTTTCGTTTATAGTTAGTGAAAAGTACAATTTGGTTATGTTGTTTAGGTGGAACATGTAGTGTTAGATGATAACCAGATGGATACAAGCTTCAGACGCAAATTGGGGAGAACGACTGCCGAGTATGGATAATAATGGGAGGCTTCCAACAAGAGTGGCTTTAAAATCCGTTGGATGGAGATGGGAGTATCTACCCGCAACAAGGTTCTTATCCTATTTCACTGCCTCCTTGCAATGTTTTTCATAGCTATGCGATATTATATGATGGATACATAAACATATCAGGTCTAATAAACGACATGGCATGAGAATATGAGATGGTCTATTTTATTACAAGGAGCCCTTTGCATCTTTTCAGATCTGCTTGGATTGGTTTTATAATTCTATCATATTTACTTATATATAACTTTTCACAGTTTTGAAGAAGTGTGTCAAGCTCCTTTAAGCATGTCATGAACGTAGTCTTCGTATGTGACTTTTATCAATTTGCAGGATAGTGGGTGGTGACTACAAGCGTCTTATGGTATATAGTTATACTTTTGGTGTTATAAGCTAAAAATTAGCATTTTTAATGTTTCTCATGCAAATTGCTTATGATTTTAGGTTTGAATAAAGCTATCTTCCTCTGCTAGTTGATACAATAGTCGGGGCTGATCTTCCGGTTGATAAGATAGTCTGGGCTGATCTTCCGGTTGATAAGATTGTCGGGGCTGATTTTCCTCCACCATAAGATAGTTGGGGCTGATCGGATATGCTTTAACTCAGGTCATGTTTCTTAGCAACAAAGTGTCTCCGAATATTGTGTGTGCAACAAATTGTTTTTTGGTAAGGTGGTTTCAGGTGTAACGTATTTTGGTTGTTGTTTTAGCTAAAAGCTTACGCATTTATAGGATACATTTTATGTAGAGGTGATGAATTCGAAATGTATAATTACTAATGATGATTTTTGGTTGGCTAGAACTTGATATTACTTGTAGTCGTATTATTCGAATTGCTTGATTCTCAGGGACTGTTTGGGTTTGCTTGATGAATACGATTTTAGGTGTTGTTTGGGATTGCTTATTGAAAGTGCTACTAGTAGTTTCAACTTTCAATAAGCAATCCTAGGCGGCCCTAATATTTTTATTAAAATATAAGCATAGAGACCGGTCTTAAAACCAGTCTACATTTGATTGTCATGGAGAGCCCCCCACCCCCCCCCCCACCCCCCCCCCCACCCCCCCTACCCCCCCCCCCCCCCCCCCCCCCCCCCCCCCCCCCCCCCCCCCCCCCCCCCCACTTACAGACCTCATGAAAAACCGGTCTACATTTGACGAACACCGGTCTCTAGTTTGTTTTATAGACATGTTTTAATCCTTAACACCGGTTTCAATTACCTTGTCGAGACCGGTTTTAAAACCGGTCTACATTTAATTTCACATGGAGAGCCCCCCACTTACAGACCCCATGAAGAACCGGTCTCGACGGCTTCTACAACAGGTCTTGAAAGTACTTTTTGTAGTAGTGTTTTATACTGCTTGCAAGGCTTTCTAACGCCCTAATCGGATTTAGAAGTTCCATTGATTTAAGTTTTAACATAAGAAACATTAATAGAAATCTTGTAGAAATGATGAATAAAGATGAAATAAAAAATTTGCCAGATTTTCTTCTTAACTAAATTAAAAATGGTTTCCATCAAAACATGCATGTTTGCTAGTTAAACTAAACAAAGCAAAAAATTTAACACTTCGTGTAAGTTTTCAAAGAAGCAAAAAAGTCATTTTCAAACACTTAGTGTCAAACAACACAAAGCAAAAATGTTAGAGTTCATGTAAGTTTTCAAATTCTTCAATCTAACACGCTAAAAAAATTCGATTTTGTTTTAGCGGGTTAAGCAAAGACTTCGGAAAAACAACATTTTTCTAATCACTCCAAGTTCGTATACAGTACTTGTATATAAACCAGCAGCATCTTCTTCATTTAAACGATGTGGAATAAAAGATTGAAAGGAGGAATACAAGCAACTAATTACATACTACTAGTACCTATGTTGGTTACTTTCATTAATTTCTTTATTAAATAATCGTAAACTTTAACTAATAATCTACAAAAGATATATATGGATACATTCGTTTAAGTTCTGTCATATACATGTTGGATAATAAATTATCTTGTATAGCAGTCATAACGATCCAAATTGGCATCACAAGGTGCAAGATTGATATGAAAGAGTAACGAATGTAAAAACGCTAATAATTTGCTTGCACTATGTGACTAATTAAGCAAAAACTCGTCTCACAAAGTTTTTTTGCACGTTCGGTTAGCTACAAACTAACTGAATTTTATATGATGTTTTGATTTGAAATGATAGCATATGCATTTATGCGCATAATGGATGTTAAAATAGACCTATATAGCAAGTTGAACTTAAAATGTGACCGCACGCTCTCAGACAACACAATTTCTTGTGTCAAGTCACCGTAAAATACGTGCTGGTATCAATGACCTTGACTCACTTAAATTCACAGACAAGGTAAGTTCATTCTGCTTTTTCTATAAAGCCATTGCTATCTTGTATACACGTGCACTATCTTATAGGATCATGTATGATTTTATCATAGGTGCCTTGGCCGCTCGGACTTATAGCAAATGCTGAAGCGATAAACAGGTAACTTTTTTGTTTCTTTCTTTTTTGCCGGGTGATGAACTTTTAATTCACTTTGCATTTCATGGCAGGTGATTGTGCAAAGATTATATTGTCTAAGATAGTTGGTCACGTTAGTGCGGTTCTTAATATATCATATAGATCCTTTTTATGCTTTTATAAACAGATTTTATACATACCATTTAACTTCAAAATTTGCTACTCACTAAAGTAATAGAGAATCTATCAGATTGAGTGATTGTATGTGTGCAGTGTGCTATTCTAAAAACTATATATCTCGCTACACCTTTCAATTAGTTTGGCAACAACACATTCACCTTGTTTGTTACCTAATTTAGTCTACACCATTTGCTGAGCAACGAATCAACGATCATATGGTTAGCAACGTGTTCACCTTAATTTATCATTTCGCAAAAGTCGTAAAAAAGATATAAATTAATGCAGTAACTAGTATCCCACATCGCTTGATTGAAGTCAATGGACGGTAGAAGGATCCTTATAAAATAAGAAGCCAAACAACAAATAGACTTGTACATATTTTTGTACTTTGTTACTTTCCCTATGTGTTTCCAGTAGATTTTTATTCGATGAAAATTTGCTGTTAACTCCCGAGGATAGATAAAAAGGTATTAAAATGTGTTTCTAAAATAAGTATAAATGTTAAGCTCGGTTTGAAAATTAAAACTAGACTGACCAAAATCGGACTATACCAAAAACCGATTTGGCCTTAAACACTAGACTGATGAATGGACTATACCAAAAACCGATTGATGCAGTAAAGATTTTGCAGGCCACCTAAGCCCAAGCCCAAGTTATTTTATTTAATTAGCCCAAGTTATTTTATTTAATTAGGAATTTTATTTTAAATAAGGAGTTTATTTTGTTTTCCAGAATTAGTATTCTTCCAGAATATTCTCTCTATTATAAATAGAGGTCGAATGGTACGGGATCGAAGTCTTGTTTTGTTTTCCAGAATTCATATTAATAAAAGAGTTTTCTCAACCCTCTGTGCTTTATCATCGTCAGGTAAACGATATTACCCCTTTTGTTTGATAATACGATAATTTTCCTCGTCCGGCAATACGTGTATCAAAATTGCCTACATCTGTAGTATCACGCTACATCAGTTGGTAATCAGAGCCCAAACACGATTCGATTGGAGGACCGCTTCTACTTCAAATCGTGATTGATCAGATTATTTGGTTTGGTTTTCACATTGCAAATTCATCCAGTTTTAAGGTTGATTGTATTCTGTATTGAGACTCAATAATGGCTGGTGACGATGTTAATAACGATCGAGTTGAGCAGCTCAAAAATTCGTTTAAACGGCTTAGGAAACAGTCCAGAATTCTTTGCAACAGATAACTCAAACCATAGCAGGTCTAACGACACATGAGAATGAAGATCAACCAGTTTTTGATGTTCCACGACGACCGAACAGGGGTCGCGGGAATGGACGACCTCAAAGGCAACCTTTTCAGCAACACAATAATGGCGGTGAAGATTTTGACGTTGAGAACGAGTATGAAGATGAACGGGAAGTCAGGGGAATGCGTTTTGGTCACAGGGGTGCTGCTGATTTTGATTACCGTCAACAAGCCAAAGATGTCCTGACTTTCCACGGTTCAATGAATGTGAAAGATTTCTTGGATTGGATGAGTGAATTGGATACCTTTTTCAAGTTCTATGAAATTCCTATGGATAATCGAGTTAATCTAGTTGCATATAAACTAAAGGGTGGTGCACAATCATGGTGGAAGAACTTGCAAACTGTACGGGAGCGACAAGGGAAACTTCCCATCGTTAGTTGGGAAAGAATGGAACGAGAATTACGTAGGAGGTTCCTTCCACCCAATCATGATCAGATATTGTTTAATCTTCTTCAAAATTGTGCTCAAGGAAATCGTTCTGTGGAAGTATACACCGCTGAATTTCATCGTTTGTCATCAAGGAATGATTTGTCAGAAACCGAGTCTCAACAAGTGACACGGTATATCAATGGATTACGTCCAGAAATCCAAGATAGAATCTCTCTTGTTCCTGTATACACGTTGGACGACGCTTATAATCTCGCGATTAGGGCTGAGAATCAACTTGCAAAGAATAACCGCTCAACTTTATTTCCTTCCACAAACAGAAACAAGTTTGTGTCAAACGCTGGACAATCAACATCCAAACCAGAAGGCAGTGAGTCTGTTCAGAAATTGTCTACTTTGGGCACGGGAAAACCTACTGGTACACTTGTCAGCAAGTCTACAAGTACAAACTCGTATGCACGACCCGAGAAGTCTTCAAGTACAAACCCGTATGCACGACCTGTAATCGGGAAGTGTTTCAAGTGTGGGGCACCTGGTCATCGTTCAAGTGAATGTAGGGCAACTGGTGGGAAGATTAATTTGACCACTAGGGAAGACGATTACGATGAAGGAGAAGAGGAAAGGTTTGATGAAGAAATTGAAACTGACGTATGCCACCCGGCAGATGAGTTAGATGGTAACTTGTATGCTAATGATGAATATTCTTCGAAGTTGTGTGTCATTCGTCGTATCATGCTAGCTCCTAAACTAGTTGAGAAATCTCAGCGACATAACCTCTTTCGAACACGATGTGTTATCCATCAAAGGGTCTTTGATGTTATTATCGATAGTGGTAGCACGGAAAATATAGTATCGAGGGACATTGTACAACGATTGAAGATACCTACAGAAAAACATCCAAACCCGTACCGTATTGGTTGGATCAAATCTGTTGGCGAAATCAAGGTTACTGAGCGATGCAAAATCCCTTTTGAGATTGGAAAATATAAGGACGAGGTCACGTGCGACATAGTTGATATGGATGCTTGCCATATTCTTCTCGGGAGACCATGGGAGTATGATGTAAATGCGATCCACAAGGGTAAAGAGAATACTTATTCGTTTATTATAAATGGTGTTAAGAAGGTTCTAGTTCCCTTGATAGATAAAAACAAATCAAAAGACTCCGAAGCATAACTAACAATATAGATGATTTGAAACTATGGAGATTTCAATGATTAGGATTAAAGGTGATCGGTGACATATATGCGGTTGTTGCAACAGGAAGATACAAGGAAGGTTATTCAATTCGGGAAAAAAAAAAAACAAATAAAAGGGGGGGGTTGTTACCTTTGATGGACGAATTTAAATCACTCGTTCCTGATGAATTACCGTCAACTTTACCACCAATGCGTAACATTCAACATCAAATTGATCTTGTTCCAGGAGCTAGTCTTCCTAACTTACCACACTACCGAATGAGCCCGAAGGAGAATTTAATCTTACAGGAGCAAGTCGAAGATTTATTGAAGAAAGGACTAATTCGGGAAAGCATGAGCCCTTGCGCCGTTCCAGCTTTATTAGTTCCAAAAAAAGATGGTAGTTGGCGAATGTGTGTCGATAGTCGAGCAATTAATAAGATCACAATTGCATATCGTTTCCCGATCCCACGCCTTGATGATATGCTAGATATGTTGGAGGGGTCAAAGATATTTTCTAAGATTGATTTACGAAGTGGATATCACCAAATCCGGATTCGTCCAGGTGACGAGTGGAAGACGGCGTTTAAGACTAGGACTGGTCTCTACGTGTGAATTGGTAATGCTTTCGGTCTTTGAAATGCACCAAAAGTTACATTCTTGGTTAATGAACCAGGTATTAAAACCCTTTATCGGATCTTTTGTCGTAGTTTATTTTGATGACTTCCTCATATATAGAAAGTACGAAAAAAGAGCTTCTCTCACTTACGGGGAAGTTCTCATTACATTATCTCAATATAAGTTGTTATCAAACTTAAAGAAATGCCAATTTCTTGACTGATAAGTTGTTGTACTTGGGTTCGTTATTACTTCTCATGGTATACAGTTGATTGAAGAGAAGGTTCGGACTTATTAAAGAATGGCCTAATCCACAAACCATTAGTGAAGTACGTAGTTTCCATGGGCTTGCAACTTTCTATCGAAGATTCATAAGGAACTTTAGCATATCATGGGCACTATCACTCTATGTATGAAGAAATGGAAAGTTTATGGGAGAAGAGGCTGATCTTCAGTTTTTGAGCCCAAATCAAAGATAGCTAACAAGTGCACCGCTTCTTATGTTACGAAACTTTGATAACTTTTCACTTTGGATTGTGATGGCGTCATGGTTGGATTGGTCAGTTTATATCTCAAGAAGGAAAACCTGTAGCCTTCTTTAGTGAAAAGCTTAGTGAAGCCCGACAAAAGTGGTCAACATATGAGTTGGAGTTCTATGCTATTTATCGATCCGTTCACCATTGGGAGCAATACTTATTTCATCGAGAGTTTGTTCTATATACGGATCATGAGGCATTAAAGTACTTCAACAACCAACAGAAGATGAATAGAATGCATGGGAGATGGATCGCTTATCTTCAACGTTTTTCTTTCGTTTTGAAACACAAAGCGGGTGAACAGAATAAGGTTGCAGATGCATTAAGTCGACGGGCTGAATTGTTGGTGACGTTAAAGACGGAAATCATTGGATTTGAACAATTGAAAGATTTGTATGCCTATGATGAAGATTTCAAGCAGATTTGGGAAAATAAAATAGTACCTCCATATTTAAAGATTGATGGGTATTTATTCTTTGACAATCGATTGTGCATCCCACGTACGTCATTAAGGGAACAATTAATTAAAGAGTTGCATGGGGGAGGTCTTGGAGGCCATTTCGGTCGTGACAAGACACTCGCTATGGTTGAGGAGCGGTACTATTGGCCACACTTGAGGCGAGATGTGGGTAAGTTTGTTGCTAAGTGCCTTATTTGTCAAACTGCTAAGGGTCATTCACAAAATACCGGTTTATACACACCACTACCTTTTCCCGACGGACAGTTAGTAAGACATCTCTAATGGATTTTGTGTTGGGGCTTCCACGCACATCTAGGGGTTGTGACTCTGTGTTTGTAGTTGTGGATCGTTACTCTAAAATGGCACATTTTATTCCTTGCAAGAAGACGGATGATGCTTCGAACGTGGCTTTGTTATTTTTTCGAGAAATCGTACGTCTACATGGTATACCTTCTACAATCACATCTGATCGCGACACCAAGTTTCTTAGTCATTTTTGGAGGACTCTTTGGCGTTTGTTTAAAACTGAGTTGAATTATAGCACATCTTTCCACCCTCAAACAGATGGTCAAACGGAAGTTGTGAACAAAACACTTGGAAATCTAATCAGATGTTTGTGTGGTGATCGTCCAAAGCAATGGGATCAATTTCTTGCACCAGCAGAATTCGCTTTCAATAATATGGTGAATCGATCCACGGGCAAGACGCCATTTCAGGTTGTGTATCAGTGTCCACAAAAGCAAACTCTTGATCTCATTCAGCTACCTGCGCTACCGGGTCATAGCATCGCCGCTCAGAACATGGCGGAAAGAATAGAAGTCGTACAAGCTGAAGTCAAACAAAAACTCGAGTATTCTAATGCAAAGTACAAGGTACAAAGTGACAAACATCGTAGGATAAAGACATTTTCTGTTGGAGATCAAGTTATGGTTCACTTAAGAAAAGAGGGGTTTCCTGTTGGGACGTACAACAAGCTCAAGATGCGGAAAATAGGTCCTTGCAAAGTGCTTCAGAAAATCAATGATAATGCATATGTTATTGATCTACCTGAACACATTTCTATTTCACCGACTTTCAATGTTGCAGATCTGTCCAACTTTACTCCAGATGATCCTTTATATCCTGACGACAACTCGAGGACGAGTTTTTCCCAAGAAGGGGATAATGATGCAGTAAAGATTTTGCAGGCCACCTAAGCCCAAGCTCAAGTTATTTTATTTAATTAGCCCAAGTTATTTTATTTAATTAGGAATTTTATTTTAAATAAGGAGTTTATTTTGTTTTCCAGAATTAGTATTCTTTCATAATATTCTCTCTCTATTATAAATAGAGGTCGAATGGTAGGGGATCGAAGTCTTGTTTTGTTTTCCAGAATTCATATTAATAAAAGAGTTTTCTCAACCCTCTGTGCTTTATCCTCGTCAGGTAAACGATATTACCCCTTTTGTTTGATAATACGATAATTATCCTCGTTCGGCAATACGTGTATCAAAATTGCCTACATCTGTAGTATCACGCTACATCACCGATTTGGCCTTAAACACTAGACTAATGAATGTATTGAAATGATCGGTTCATGACTAGGTTGGTCTCGTCCAGCCTATCAAAACGTAACGTTTAGTTGCGCGGAAGACCAAATCGAACCATACCATAAAAAAATGATTAAAATGGTGGAATGAGAAATGGACCAAAATACCAAAATACATTGGGTCCAGTCCGTGCTTCAAAAAATAACACATTTTGTTAACTATCAAAAATTAAGAATTAAAGTAACATACATTCAACTATCAAAAAATAATAATATATACAAATTAGTCACTATTACGATTTACAAAATAAGTGGTTTGTGTATATATAAACTAGCATAGACTCCTTTCTTTTATCATTGTGGGATTCTAAGTTGTCAAGGTGAGCATCCACATTAGTCACACAAAATCTTACTATTACTAGTAATATTTACAACAATGTGATCCCACTTCACTTGTATATAGACGGCAATACCCGGCTCTTGTTAACTTGCTTGTTAACTGTTAGTCAACGAGAATGAAGCACTGGTGAACTATCTAAGATAGATAATATCGATTTTTAATACGTATGACTTTGGATTTAAGATATATATTGGGAGTAGTCACTCCACATCGACATCATTTCAGATGATATGGAAATTGACTGATTGAAGATATTCACTCGATGGCTGGGTTAAGCGGGATGGGACTAATAACTCTTTTTCGATACCATTTGTGGGGATATTTGAAGTCGATCAATGCAATTTGATTTCTTTGTTTCTTTAATGACTAGCATGAAATTTAGCATAGTTGATAAGTTAAGAAATTTGACGTGTCTAGCTTTTATACGGCTTACATAGCTTTCTAACGTCCTAATCGGATTTATTCCATTGATTTATTTTTAACATAAAAAGCATGACTTTATTTTTTTTTTGAACGGCGGAATTTTATAAAACTAGCAAACGTTAGAAAGGATTACATATTAACTATAGAAACTAAAGGATATTGAATCCAACCTAACCAACTAAAACTAAACTTTGGATTTCTAGATGAAATCCAAAGGAAAGATTGCGAAACAATAAAATCCCATAAGGATGCCTTCTTAGGAGGATCAACCGAGAAAATCAACCGGTTACGATAATTCCAAATAGTCCACAAAACAGTTCCTCCAACACCATCCAAAAAAAACTTCCCCTTGGCTGAAAGATGAGAAGAGTCGAGCCAACAAATCCAGTCGGAAAAACTAGAACAAAAAGGAACATCTAGATCCCACCAGCAAGCCAAATTCGCCCACAAAACTCTAGCTATCTCGCAAGTAAAAAATAAGTGATTGATAGTTTCAACGTCATCACCACAAATAGGACCCATGGTAGAATCAACATCGATACCTTTCCTATCCAAATTCACTCTAGTCGGAAGTTTGTTGAGAGCCAACCTCCACAAAAAAACATTTTTTAATGGGCACACTTCGATTCCAGCGAGTAGGAGAATCCGAACCGACTAAAATGTTAACGTCTATCAACTTCCGAACCGAGGCTACTGTAAAACCAACAGCAGGGTTTAGGGACCATACCCAAGAATCCGGCTGGTCCGAAAGGTTGATAGCACTGATGGCAGAAAGCAAGTCAACAAGCTGAGAAGATTCAATACCTCCTCTGGGGGCACGCCTGAGAATGGACGACCAGTTGTAGATATTTAACCGATTTGAAACCATACTCCCTTTATCAGTTTCAAGCATGAAAATGCGTGGGAAGCGGACCTTGAGAGGACTGGAACTGCACCAAGGATCATTCTAGAAGCTAGTACGCGCACCATTACCGATCTTCTTAGTGCAAAGAGCAAGAAGATCTATGCCATTCAGGTTAAGGCGCTTGACTGAAGAAAGAATAGCTCCCCATGTGCTATAAGGAAACACACGGTCATCGTTGATGCCGCCATTAACACCGTACACACAAGTAATGACTTTAGCCCAAAGATCATGAGATTGACATCGAAACCTCCATAACCACTTGAAAAGAAGGCCCAAGTTAAGAGCATTAATACTTCCAATACCAAGGCCTCCCTTTTTCTTACATGCCAAGCATTTTTTCCACTTCACCCAAGTTAACTGTTTCTCACCCTCATCACAACCAATAAAGAAGTTCTTGCGCATCGTCTCCAACTTCTTTTGGATCGAGATGGGCATCCTGTAATATTTTAGATAATTATACACTCTTTAACATTTTAACATTCTTAACTAATAACTAGTAATATTTATGCTGTGAAAAGGATATGAATGATTAAAAATTGATCAAATTGAAGTTGATTTTATTATGGAGTATGCGCTTGTAGTCTAATAAAAATTTATCAAATTGAACGATAGTCATTACATCGATTATATGACGTGGTTTCAAGAGCTTCTCCTTAGACCAGCTGAAAAGGTTGCTAAAGCTGAAAAGGTTGCTAAATGTTCGATCTCTTTCATTTGCACAATATGACATCCAAGTCTTGATTCTTTTTTAGAACAACATGGGGCGAAGTATGCACAAAATTCAGAAAATAATTAGGTTCAAGTACTGTTGGTGAACATTTGGTTAAAAGAAATAAGTAGGCATCCGTCATGTACTTGCGTCATGTACTTATGTTGTTTCGATTATTACTAGTATTTGCATTTATTTAGTTTTGGTCTAGTGTGACTATGGGGTGAGGTACGTTTATAATCAACTATACTCGATCATTAGCTTTTTCTTTTATTAAAACGTCTACATATTTTACCGCATTCCAAAGAAAAAAAAGAAACAAAGTTACATGAAATACGCATGGTAGCATTGTGGTTGGACAAAAAATGGAAACTTTTGGTGAATGGTGATGGTAAGCCTTTTGCCTGCTCAAGTTGTGCACTATTGTATCAAGATCTTACACAAGGAATGTGTGGCTATACCTTAAGAAAGAAAGAAAAAAACTTGCGAGGTTGAATTAAATCGCATCATAGTTTCAAATTTTAGTACTTACAACTTTCCAGCTCGATCGTGTGAATGTGGGGTGACGTTTATAAATAACTTCGACTGTAAGAGGTGCGCATGTAGATTGAAAATACTAGCATGTTATACAGGGTCGTCTCTAAATTTCGGAAATTTTTGAGGGCCCTAGGCGAAATTATTTAATGAGGCCTTTCGAGAATAAATGTTATATATAAAATGTCATTGTTGATAAGATATAAAACAAATTAATTATTTAAACGTTTAACATATTGTTAATGGGATAAATTTTGGGGCCCCTAAAATTTTTGAGGCTCTATGCAGTCGCCCACCCCGCACACCCTCAAAGCCGGCCCTGATGTTATAATATTGTATAATGCTTCACATAACATGTTGTAAATAGAAAAATAATACTACGCATTACATTGTTTTAAATAGTACTACGTATTGGCGTCTATATGCAAGTGTAGTGAAATTACATTGTTTATGTATCAGTGAAATTGTGATTGGTGTGATTGTGGGGTGACGTGATGATTAACATTAATTTTTAGATATGTTTCATGAAAAATGAGTTCCACATCGGCTAAATAGAATAAGTTGTCGTAGTTTATATACCAAAAGGCAGATGAAACATACGTCTTTGGGTTACTATAGAGTTTACTGGGACCAATGATATACAAACGGTATTGATTGACGCCTTAGGTGTTAAGTAAAATTTGTATAAACTATTAATTTTTTACACTTTAACAAACTGTATTTCACTTTATTAATATTGAATTATAAACTTTAATTAAAAGGCAGCACATTGCCTTAAATGCTGCCATTAATGCATCGGAACCGACCGGGCCGACCCGTCGGAAAGGCTACCGGAACCCGCCGAGTGACCCGAGTCCGCCGGAATCCGTTTGGTTTGCCTCGACCAGTTGATTATTATACTGATCACGATTCCCAATAGTGTTAGCAGACGTGTTTGTATGGCCCAAAGGCTTGACTTGTATTTGTATCTTGTGCTCATGATTAGGCCCAATGTGTAGTATATATATATACATTGTATTGTACTCATTATATACTAAAAGATACTTAACCAATTTTTTTTGACAGAATTTTGACAAGACAAGAGAAAAGTAAAAGGGACATAGACTACTGAATTAGACACTGAAAACAACACTAACATAAGTTTTAAAAGCATATTTGAAAGACTTAATCTTAACAAGCAAATGGAATTGTCCTGTCACCACAGATTCCAAGTAATATATAGAAAAAGCTTAAAACTAGCTTAAAGAACTTAAAATTCTTAAAAATAGCTTAAAAACAGCTTAAGAAGGCTGGGACAAGTTAGCCAAATGACCCAAGTGGATTTTCACACAATTTTGACCCTTTTTCACCCTTGACCCAAACACCCCTTTATCTTTTCAAAGTGACTTTTTAAACTATTTTTAAAAGAGTTAAAGCTAGGTAAATGAAAACAGCTGATTAACAAACAAGATTAAGCAAAAATAAACACAATGCACATAACAATAAGCACTAAATAAGCAAATAGGTAAATAAGCACTAAAAGCATATAAATGTAAGATTTGCATAAAAACTCAAACCAAGGATATTAAAGCAATAACAAAGCATAAATAAGAATAACAAAACATAAATAAGCAACGAAAAGCAGGAAATAAGCAATAATAAGCACTTGAATAGTAAAAAGCAAAAAATGGAAAAATAAGAAAAACTCATAAGTACCCTTGCTCAAAACAGGGCAAATAAAGATGATCTACAAACTCTAGCTTGTCAAAAACAAGCTAGTGGAGTCTATAAGCTCTTCCAAGGCTAGCATAATCCAATATTGTTGAGGTAATTTAAGGGGTGAGCTTTTAGTGATTTTTCTTGATTTTTTAGACAGAAAGTTACACAAACTTTATATAAGCTTCTAATAACTCAAAAGCTTATAAAAAGGCTTATATAACAGTATTTAAAGACAATTTAACTTAAATGACAAGTATTTAAAGAAAGACAAAAAATTTCATTAACTTAAAAGAATTACAATGCAAATATTTAAAAGATAGAAATTTAAATGACAATGTATTAAAAAGACAATATTAAAATGGTACAAACTTGTTAATAAGCTTTTGACTCTAACAAAATTTGACAAAATACAAATGAACTAAGCTAGCCTATTTTATACTAAGTCTTGGTCCTCTTGTGTGTTTCTTCAGAGAGAGAGAGAGAGCTAAAGGAGTATGTTTGTTGTGTGAGAGAGTCTTCAAAGTTGATCTAAGCCTTCCATTCATCTTGGAGCACAAGTCGTTTGATCTTGTCCATTGATTTCTTGTCTCTTTCACCAACCAATGGCGTTGTCTAGGATTTCCAAGGTGGCAATGGCTTCATGTGAGTGAGAGTGATGGTTATTTTGTTTGGTAGTTGTAGGGGTGAAGGAAAACGACACATGAACAGTGTTGGGTTTTGAGCTTGGCGGGAAAATTGAGTTATAAGGGTGCAAGGTATGAGTTTGTGGGCTTGGCAATTAAGGTCCCTTAAGTAGTATGTTGTTGTTGCACCCAACGTCCTTTGTGATGTAAAGTTTTTTGTGGGTTTTGGCAATAATAGTCCCTGAGGGTGTATTGGGGATTCACA
This sequence comes from Tanacetum coccineum, assembly GCA_026074375.1. Lineage (NCBI taxonomy): Eukaryota > Viridiplantae > Streptophyta > Magnoliopsida > Asterales > Asteraceae > Tanacetum > Tanacetum coccineum. Next base: position 276 of record BQNB010002578.1, on the reverse strand, counting down.
CCCACAGTCCAAAAGGACAAACAAAGTTATTGTTAAACGGTTTTGGGCTTAACAGTTATTAAAGTAGATTTGGACCCAGTGTATGGTTTTGGGCCTGTTTGGATTTTAAGGGGTTTTGGCCATTTTAACATATAAGGCTTATAAAAGCCTAGTCTTGATGGCTTATTTGGCCGACTTGGCCCAATAAAAAGGGTTGGGTTGGCCTGATAAGTTTTCTTCGGTTTCGGCTTTGACTTTTGACCTTGACGGTTGACTTTGACTTTGACTTGCTTGAAT
>BQNB010002577.1:87024-107597 GCA_026074375.1 Tanacetum coccineum | reverse complement strand
CATATATGATTATACGTGTACATATTCCTACAGCTCCCACTTGGACATGTATCAAATAATATAATAACATTGGTAAGCATCTAGAAACACACCAATGCTCCCAAGAATACCCGAGTGTGATCTTCACAAAGTCACGGATAAATGGTTTATGCACTTACAATCCCTTAGTTTCCGATACCTTGTTAAAAATGGATATGGATCAATAGTCATTTCATTAATTAACGATTCTGTTTCTCGTATATATAATTAATCAAGATTACCAAAAATCATTGAGACATATCTACATGGGCACACATACAACTGATTAATCCTATGAGGGGCCTAGTGGCATCATTCTTCAACTATTGAAGGAACAAATTCTTTATTAACTACAAGTGTCAAGTCACATGCTTCATAATCACTACTGAAAATAGTCCTTATTAGCTACCTTATTTAGGATAACTTAAACTACATCAAGAAGGATTATCCACACATGCAAAACCTACATGTATCTCAAGTCTAAGGATTTAGTAAATGAAATCACTTACAAGATTCACTTAATGATGCCGATCCATAAAGTGATAATCTTGTTAGTTGGGGAAGTCCGATATTCATCTTATGATTATCTTATGAGTTTGGCGGACACATCCTTTAATATCAAAAATATCACTAATCACTCGGATTTGTCTTAATTTAACAATATTCCCATATTGTTAACCGACAATGGATTAATTTAGAATAATAAATATTATTCATGGATTAAAAACATGCAAATACAGGACACAATTTATACAAAAGTAACAAAAATACTAAGTATCATTTAACCTAAAATAAATTTTGTTCAAACATACCTTACCCAAAAACAAAAACACTGACTAACATGAAACAACTAAGCAAACGACAGTCCCCTATCTCCTAGCATGTTGAGTAAGCTTCCCTTTAGTAAAGCCTTCGTAAAAGGATCAGCTAGATTGTCATCTGTGTGAACTTTAAGAAGATTTATCTCGCCCAGTTCAATACACTCGCTAATATAATGGTATCTTCTATGATAGTGTCTGGCGCCTCTCTAAACCCCCGGTTCGTTAGCAATAAGGAGTGAGGCAGAATTGTCGCAAAACATCTTAATCGGTTTGTTTATTGTTGGTACTATACCAAGCCCTGAAATAATTACAGCTTCTGAAGCAGCAATATATTTAGCTTCTGTAGCGGACATTGCGGTAGTAATTTGCTTGGATTTCTTCCAGTCCATCGCGCCTCCGTTCAAAATGAAAACATATCCTGTCTGAGACTTGATATCGTCTCTATCATTCTCAAATCCAGCATCGCAGTAGCAATCAACTCGAAGTTCAGCTTCCGAATTTCCATCATAAACTGAAAACATATCTTTAGTATTTCTTAAATACTTAAGAATATTTTTCACACAGCATCCATGAGGAGGTTCACCGGATTTCATTGTTGGAAACGACATTTTTATATTTAGTGCCAATGCAACTCAGTCTAGTGCACTAACTGCATACATAATGGATTGCCACAGTTGAAACAATAAGGGACATTTGCTATGCTTCACCTCTTCAGGTGTTGAAGAACCTTGTGTTTTGTTCAAGTCAAGTATTTCTTGCATAAGGGTATGACCACGTTTGGAATTATCTATTTTATATCTCTTCAAGATCTTATCCATGTAGCACTTTGACTAAGTCCATTCAAATCGACTTTGACCAATCTGTAAAGATCTGATTCCAAGTATAAATGTTGGTTCCCTCAAATCTTTCATAGCAAAACACTTTCTAAGATAATCCTTTACACTTAGTAAACTTAGAATGTGATTTCCTATGATAATTATGCCATCAACGTATAAGATGAGGAATGTAACATTACTCCCACTAGCCTTTTGATATACACATGGCTCATCAAGATTTTGAGCAAAACCAAACTTTTGATTTCTTCAAACAAATCATTTATTCCTAGCTTCTTGATGCTTACTTAAACCAAATGGATCTTTGAAGCTTGCATACTTTTCTGGGATGTTTAGGACCAACAAAACCTTCAGGTTGTACCATATAAATGTCTTCATCAAGATAACCATTAAAAAGGCAGTTTTAACATCTATTTACCATATCTCATAGTCATAGAACACCGCTATAGATATGAGAATCCTAATAGCTCTAATGTCAGCAATGGGTGAGAACGTTTCTTCATAATCAACCTCGTAGAGTTGAGTATAACTCTTTGCTACAAGACGAGCTTTAATAGTCTGTACAATTCCATCCCATCCACTCTTTTCTTATAAATCCACTTACTCCCAACAGTCTTAAAACTAGGAGGAAGATCGACCAAGACCCATACCATATTGTCTATCATGGATTGCATTTCCGCATTCATAGCATCAAGTCACTTATTAGACTCTGGATCTAACATTGCAACTTTACAGCTAGTAGGTTCATTAAGATCCCCTAGACTATGCTCCTCTGCCTCTACATTTAGACCTAAGCGTGTTGGAGCTCGATGTGTCCTTTCAGACCTATGAATCGGAATTACCTCCTCTTGAGGTGGTTTGAAACCTTCAACCTCTATAGGAATTTCGCTAGTGATTTTAGAAGGCGATGTATCTACATTTTGAATTTCTTCAAGATCTATGGCCCTCCCACTGACTTCTTGAGTTATGAGACTTTTCTCAAAGAACCCAGCATACCTTGCAACAATAATTTTATTTTTAGGTGGGAAGTAAAATATAACCCCAAGATGTCTTTGGGTAACCCTAATAAAGATCCACTTAACAGGTTTTTGTTATGATGTTTGTCAGCGTGATCCCACTTCACAATGCGCCTCACATTGCGACAGAAACCTTAAGTTAAGACAAGTTGGAACAAATTCAATACCATAATTCATTGGTGTACTTATTTATCAACCATCTTGTTTGGAACATATTGAGAATGCCGTGTTGCAGACTCTATAGCAAAACCCCGAAATGATAAACGACCTGAGTAGTAAGATTTCATCATAGATCGAACCAAATCCTAACAAAGATGATTCTCCTTTCAGACACGCTATTGTGTTGTGGTGTAATTGAGGAGTAAGCTGTTGGACAATTCCACAAGCTTTAAGATAATCTTTAAACTCTTGGCTTATGTATTCACCACCTCGATCTGATCGAAGAGCCTTGATTGTCTTCCCGAGTTGATTTTCCACTCCATTCTTAAACACCTTGAATGTTTCAGTTAATCCCAAATAATAGATCTTTAACTCCTTAGCTTGATGTAAGGTTTAGTATCCTTGGATAAATCCAAAGGTACAAATGAAACTTTATGTATATGATATAAACTATGCAGAATCTAGTTTATACCATTAAGAAGAATAACAGCAATGTATGTTTGACAAACAGAAAATATAACCAACACAATAAGCTCTAATATATTAATACGAACACTCTTTGATAGTGTTAGGGTTACACCTAAAGCTATGGATACTATGGAAAGACTGGTAAGGAATGTGATGCTAATGCAAAAAACCTAGGATCTCCTTTTCTAACAGCCAACGGAGTCCTTAACAAGATAACGATGAATCTTCTAAAACATTAACTTATAAGCATATCTTACTAAATATTATGAGAATATATCACAAGAATAACTCATAACATATCTTTAAACTACGTCTTTTACATCTCTTCGTCACAGTCTTTATCTTCAGGCATCATCAATCTTTATCAGCATATAGAATCCCCTTAGCAGTGTAAGTTAGTACTATCAGTACTAACAATCTTACCAGCACTAACTTGGATTATACTGCCAGTTATTCCATAACCAGTTAACTAACACTTGACTTGGCATTATTAAGTCAATGAGTCTTAATACCTAACATACTCCCCTAAAACTTGTGATTTACCTTCAAAATCAATTTTTCTTGAATTAAACCTTTTCTGTAGAGATTCTGTCTTCCAACGTTCTTCACTTCTAATGTTGGCGACCTATAACCTGAGAAGTTCAAATGCCATTTCACTTTCTTGATCAACCTCTAGTCTTCTACGTAACATCCTTGAAAGCATTTCTTGAGTAAGAGGATATTTCTTCTCTATCATCATGTGAATAGCAATTCCAGTATGCATCAACAATATATGAATTCCACATGAGTCAAATAATCTCCAGCTTATCAAGTTGTAGTCCCTTTGATTTCTTCCATATTTCATCTTTCTTCATTAGGGCACAAATAAGAACTCTCAATCTCCCCAAAGTAACAAGTCATATCCTTCTGGACTTGTTGTATCATACCTTTCTTGTACCAGTCTGTGTAGATCCATCACATCTTGCCTATCAAAATCATCAAGCATTTCACTGAATATTTTGTAATTTTTAGAACTTCCATCTGCTCTGATGATTTGATAATACATCATATTTTCTGTCAAAACATGTGTCTTCCAGTCAACTATTGGGTATTTAGTAGCCAGAGACTCAACATCAATAGCAATATCATCCCTTGGAACTACATCCATACTATCTCTAAGCTCTTCCTTCTCAGCATCATCCTCTAGTTTCTGTTTCTTGGCATTGTCTTCATCAGAATCTTCTCTTGATCTCTTTTTACTACTTCCTGCTTGCTGTTGACTGTCATCATTTTTATTTTCCTTTTCTCCTTCATCAGGTTGCTTTTGAACAAAACCTGAAGCTTTAATTTTATCATTCTTCGTAATAGAATTTTGTGGAAAATCAAATCCAGATCTCTTCAATCATTCCTTTTCCAATATCATTAATCCATAAGGTATAAAAGCATTATTTTGAACTCGTACTCCTTTTAAATAATAAGTCTAATATCTTCATAGCACATTCCCTTTGAAATGACTTCTGCTTGTATCCTCCCTTGATTTTTCAAATACAAGCACATTGTTCTTCCTTTACTTCAGCACAGAGAAAGATCTATTTTGAAGTGCAATGATATCATAGCACAGCAGAACACTCCATCAATATCATAGGCCTTGATCAGCTTTCGCTACAACCCTTGTTCTTGTCTTGCTCTATCAAATTCTTCTTGTAACTGTTTAGCTATTTCTGCATCCCTAGCAATCCTTTATCTTTCTTCTTCATTAATATGTTCTTGCAATCTAATAGCTTCTTCATGCCCAAGTCTTTCTTGCTCTAGTTGCTTCTTTGCCTTCTTCTGAATAGATTCATCTTCTTTCATAAAAGCTTTTCCTTTATCTTTTCTCTTTTTTGCACTCCTTCTGATGTACACTAAATTTTCAGCAGCAGTACTAACTTCAGGAGTCGCACTAGCAGTACTAACTGATATGTTAGCAGTACTAATTTCTTTTTCACCCTTTTCACCACTACCAAGATCTTCTACTAGTTCAGTAGGCTCTTCTTAATCTAAAAGTATCTCAGTATCAGCACTAGTCCTCCTAAATCTCAGCATCCTCTTGAATCCATGAAGTTCCTTCATCTTGTACCAATGAAATAGAGGTGTTTTGATCAATCTCATCAATTCTCCTCCCCTGTCAAGGAAGGAGTCCTCCAAATCTTTTTTCAGTATCAAAATAACCATCTTGGCCCTTCTTTTAAGGTTTGCCTTGACATTATCTTTGGTTCCAACTTCTTCACCCCCAATGATGATCTTGGTGTAAGCATTACCATATTCCTTCTTGGTTTGCTTTAAATCTTGCTCCAATCTTGCCCACATTTGTTGACAATTTGTGATGAAAGGGAAACGTCAATTCATTAAGTGTCATACTACCCTCATCACTTCCAGGATGTGACCTCCTAGGGAGATGGTGATCATGGGGTGTGTAGGTATCACTGGAGGTGATGAAAGTGGTGGTATTGAGGTGGATAGGAGTAGTGTAAGTAATGTGATGGGACTCAACCTGGACTAGTTGATCCTTCACCTGCTGAATTGGACGTTGACAACGCATCTTGAAAATATGGAATGTGTTACCCAGTATAACCCTTAGTGAACCCCTACTCCATGTTTTGCTGAATAGTTTTTGTGTGAGGGTAGGAGCAACATAAGTTCTTTTGTGAGGTAGAAGCAATCTCTGATGTTTGTTCAAAAGGATTTGAATGAATCTAGGATGCATCAAGAATTTAGACCTATTGTCCAAATTTTTTACCATGCCCTTAAAAATCATTTTAGAAAAGTTGAAAGACCCGTTTGTGGCCAGGCAAATGATAGCAGCTGCTATGTTACTACTAAACTGCTCCCAAGCAGTCTTCTTAGAGCTTAAGCAATAAAGAATAGTATGTATTAAGAATCTCCATTAAGGAGAAAAGTAACCCTTTTGGAAGGTCAACTTGTCAGAATTAGAAGCATACCCCATAAGAGCAAGCTGCTCAAAAATTTCAGTATTAGGTAGTGAACTAATACCATCAGCATCTGCTAACTTGAGATGTCTTCTAAGAGATGCTTCAGTAATAGTCTTGGGTTGTGTAACAACCATGACTTGAGCAGGTTAGTCAAACCGTTAGTGTTGACTTATGTATCCATGTTGCATGTAATGATTTATTTGTTTTTTATATGAGTTTATATGGATTATGTGGGAAATTAGTAATCAATCTATTGAGTGTGATCATCTCAATGAGATTAGAAAGGTGGTGAAATTGGTTGAATTCATTTCGATCACTTTTGGGTGACAAGGAAATGCTTTTAGAGATTTAAGCGTTTTCGTGTTAATTTTTGTAGTATTATTATGTAACCCTATTTTTTGTGTTTAGTGATATAAGGGAATTGTGTAGGTTTTTAGAAGATAAGGTCAAGAAAAATGGTAAATTTTCTATTTTGGAAATTTAGGTTACAATAAAAATGAAAATTTATTTAATTTATAAAAGCAAGTAAACTGCGTTTACTTACCCGCAAAAGTGTAATGCGCAAATAAGCTTAGGTTTTTATAAAAACTTAAGGTAATGTTAGTAAATATGTAATTAATAAATAAAAAAAAAAATATATGCATACATATATTCGGTCGGTTTTGGTAAAAAAGGAAAAAAAGAAGAAAATCAAAGCCCAATTTAACTAGGACTCTAATTAGGGAATTTTGTATCCTATATATACTAACCCATAATACCCTAAGAACGAAATTTTCCTCCCCTCCTCTTGCATTAGTCGGTCGAATACCTCAAGAAAAGAAGAAGCAAAATTAAGGTTTTGATTTTGTGAAGAAAACAAGCTTTAAGGTATGTTTAGTTTTCTTAATTAGTTTAATTATTGATTTAATTCATGTAACACAAGAGTTATGGTGATCAAGGGTTCATAATATTCCTGTAAATAAACTGTATAAACTAATTAGGGTTTCTGGTAATTAACTAGATGCGCGTTGTGTAATCGTTAGGGTTAAGATAGCGTAGAACTTGTTTAGTGTTTGAGCAGATTTATGGCTGGGATTGTTTTGAAGATATCTAGAAGTTAGAAGCAGAATATGTATGATTCCGGTGCCTATGATGTATCGGCCTCGAACGATTTTGAGTTCGGGAAGTTAGTCAGTTGGTCCGTACAAGAAAAGTTGTCAAAGCAGTAAATTCGGGCCAGATTTAGGTCAGATTGTGAGGTGTAAAACCCCCACTTAAAATTCGAATTAGGATTATCCAACTTACTGGAGTTTAGTTATATGTGTCTATTAAAAATTCTCTAAAGTAGAGCTTCTGATTTGTAGTCTAAGTATGGTTTTTAGGTCCAAACTTTTTAGTGTTCGAGCAGATCCGAATCTGAGTAGTTGAAAGTTTGATTTTCTTTGAGGCATTTAAGAGTGGAAATAAATTAGTAGAAAAATCTTGGAGTTAGTAGACTCATGGTATTGAATGCGTGATTTTTGGTAGAATTTATAAAGCTCAGTAGGTAAGGTTTAGAAAATGGTAAAGTGACACTAAAATTATGCATTTTTGGGTAAATTGTAAAACTTTGGAAAAGTGTGTAAACATGTTGGTTAAGGTTGGGCATGTTGTCGAGGTGACCCATAAGGGTAATTGGACACCTTAGACATCCATCATATGATTGTTAAATGTGCATAAGCTTTTGGCTTAGTCACGTGTAACACGTGTTTGTTTTATTGTTTAGTTTTGTGCAAGGAGTTTGGAATTGCTTAAGCATCAGGTGAGTTTCATAGTCCCACTTTTTAATGTTTTTACATTTGGCATGGAAATGATGCAAATAGGTTTTGAAATGTTTTAGTTAATGTGATAATGTGTTTTAAATGAGGCCATTACTATACGTGACAATGTTAAGTTATGTGCTACTTGTCTAATTTGGTATGAATTAGTTTGTGCTAGAGCATGACCCCGTCCAAGGCATTGATGGATTTGTTAGTAGTGAGGCCCCCGAGATCGTCTCATGCTGTAGATTGTTTATTAGTGAACTGATCGTCTCATTGTTTTGGATCGTGAAACGTTTTTTCCTATGTTATTGATGATTAAGCGGAACGTCTCAATGGGGGATTTATGTATTGCATGGTAGCTTGTATGATAGTTTCGTTGTATGTCCGGCTATGTCTATGTTTATTTATCACAGGTGAATTCAAAGCGAGTCATTGACGTGGACTAAACGCATGACTCTCGACCAAAAAAAAAAAACCATTGGGTTGATGTTTTAAGCATCTTTCAGGTGAGGCAATTCATGAGAAGATAAGACTAAAAAAGTGGATACTAGAAAGACCGTATGGATTGCAATATGAGTTTGCCTTGAGTTCTAGGTTTCGTATGTTTGTTGCTGTGATTCTCTGAATGCTATTGGGCTTTATTAGGTTTGTAAGACAATAGTCTTTGTATTGTGAAACCCATTTTCATAAATCAAGACGCCGTTTCTTTTTATGTTTCGTATTGTCATGACACAATTGTGTCTTTTATATTTAAGTAATGCATAAGTGATTCTCTAATTGTTTATTTTTATTTTTATTGACACCAAATTGTGTTGTGATGATATCCATGATGTTACGCCTCGTGTTTCCGCCTTGGCGGGGTGTGACAAGTTGGCCATCTATGGTTGTAGTTATTTCCACTTCTCCATATTCAAGTGTGCTTGTAGAAGCAGTTTGCCAAAACTGTTGAATGAGTGAAGTATAGATAGTAAGATTTTTAGTAAGAGCAAACTTTATGTGACTTGTGTTGAGGAAATCTACTATCTGTTGAAAATCTTCACTTCCTTCTGGTTTAAGTAAGTAAGCGACCATGTTGTGGGTATCACACAACTTCAAATTAGCCATGATTGATGAAGTTATGATAAGGGTTCTAGGTTTATGTTCGTTGATGAGAATATGAGAGTTTGGTAAAGTTAATTGAGATTATGTAGAGAGCACTTAGGGTTTTGATTTGACCGACTTAATAAAATTGAATCTTTTTCTCAAAGAAACCTTATAAGAGAAAGAAATATTAAGAATTTTCCAAATCATAGACCCCTATAAGCAAGTTATTGGCAGAAATATCTCAACGGCTATTAATTAATTAAGAAAATTCTTCTATCCTTAAACGTACTACGGTCACACCACACAGTACTAATTTAGCCTAACAGTACTAACTTTAAGCCCATCCGTATTAACTTTACCCATCAAAACTAAGATATGGGGCCCTGTTAGTACTAACTTAATACTGGCAGTATTAAGTTTATGCCTAGCAGTATAAACACCAATGCTTTTCCAACAAGCATTTCCATTATAAATTTAGATTCTCACAAGCTCTCTTTCTGTTTTTCATCTCACAATTTCTCTCATTTCTTTTTCTCACTGAAACTCTTTGTCTGTTTTTCATACTCACATCTCTCTTTCTATTTTTAAGCTCACTGAATCTCTCATTTCTTTTGGCTCACCAAATCAGTCTTTCTGTTTTTATATCACAAATCTCTCTATTCTTTTGAGCTCACCAATGCAGACAGTTTTGTATAATGTGCCATTAATTCCATTAGTTGCATATTGTCCTCTCCACTTCTAAGTATGTGAACTCTTGAGAAAGGTGGTTCATTGGACTATTTAGATGTAGTCTCAAACCTAGTTTGAGCATCTACACCCCCAATATGGTATCTTGGCACCTGGGACCACTACCTGAACCAGTTCCCTAAGGACTTGGCTCATTAAGTGTTGCCATGGATTGGGTCCTATTGATGTTACCACTGTCCTGCTCTGCTTCTAAGCTAGAAGCAGTAGTGGCAGCCCTTTCCATTCTGTCTTCCCACTCCTTATAGACAGTCTCATCTGCAACAAGGTTAATAGGTCCACTAGTCTGAGATATCTTAGTGCTCCTTATGGCTTTCCTAGGTTTAAGGTCTCTTAGGTGATATGATGATGGAACAATGATTGGTTTCTTTATTGCAGAGTTGAGTAAATGTGGATGTGGGTTGGGGATCAGTGGGTTGTCCTGACCCTTCATCCATATCTACTTGATATTTTAATCACTTTCATTCATTCTTAATTGACCTCCCCTCAAATAATTCTTCAAATTTGCTCAGCAGTTGTAACTCTAATGATATCCCAGCAGTACTAACTTTGGCTCAGCAGTACTAACTTTTGCCTGGCAGTACTAATTTTCTGCCTAGCAGTATTAAGAGATATCTAACAGTATTAACTCTGTCTTCAATAATTATACAACAACATGCCTCTATTCATCACAAGCACACTAGAAAAGACTAGATAGACATGTGAGAATTCATGAGGATCCATATTTATGCATAACCTATGAATAAAAGTTAAGAACTGTTATCCAAACACATTAACCTCCCCTCAAACAATACTTCAGAGATTAAGTAATCCAATGCTAGCAATTAGAAAGTTAAACCTGCTAACATCAAAAGCCTTTGTGAGAAGATCTGCAACATTGTGGTCTGTGTGAATCTTAATCACTTGAATCAACTTCTTCTCATAACAATCTCTGATGAAATGGTGCCTTATCTCTATGTGCTTGGTTTTAGAGTGAAATACTGGATTCTTCACAATACAAATGGTGCTTTCATTATCAATGAAAATCTTGGTGTTCATGAAATTGAATCCATAGTCAAGCATCTGATTTTGGATCCATAGCACCTGTCCACAGCAATTAGCAGCAGCAACATACTCTGCTTCAGTAGTAGAATTTGCAACTATAGTCTGCTTCTTACATTGCCATGAAATCAACCTCTTGCCAAGAAATTGACAACCTCCTGTTGTGGATTTCCTGTCAAGGCTAGCTCCAGCATAATCACTATCAGAAAAAGCTTCCAAGTCAAATGGTGAATCTCTAGGATACCAAAGGCCCAATTTAGGTTGACCTTTCAAGTATCTAAAGATCCTCTTCACAGCATGAAGATGTGACATTTTAGGAGTAACTTGGAACCATACATAAGCACAAACAACAAATATTATGTCTGGCCTAGAAGCTGTTAAGTACATCAATGATCCAATCATTGATCTGTATAAATGAACATCCATACTATCAGCTTCTTCATCCTTGATCAATGCTTTGTTTGGTTCCATGGGAGTTCTTGCTGTCTTCACAGTGGCAAAATCAAACTTCTTCAATATTTCAACCACATATTTGTCTTGGCTAATAAAGATTTCATCCTTATTCTGTTGTACTTGTAACCCTAAGAAGAAAGTGAGTTCCCCCATAGAACTCATTTGGAATCTCTTATGCATTAAACCTTCAAACTCATCACATAGAGACTTCTTTGTGGACCCAAAGATGATATCATCAACATATACTTGTACTAACAAGATATCACCTTTGTCCTTCTTGATGAATAAAGTCTTATCTATAGTGCCTCTTCTAAATCTATTTCAATTAAGTAGGTAGACAAGGTCTCATACCAGGCTTTAGGAGCTTGATGTAGACCATATAAAGCTTTTTCTACCTTATAAACTTTGTTAGGGAACTGTGGATCTTCAAAACCAGGAGGTTGACACACATAAACCTCCTCTTCAATAGTACCATATAAAAAGGCACTCTTTACATCCAGCTGGTACAAAATAAACCCCATAAATGATGAATAGGCTAAAAATAACCTCATTGCTTATATCCATCTTGGATCTGGCAAAGCTTGAATCACCTTCTTGGGTTCTATTTATGAGAGAAAATAGGCAAATAGGCAGTTTTGATAATCTTTATGATTTGTTCTCCTCTGTTTTTTGATGTAACTGACCATAGCATGTTCTTTAGAATTCTTGGCCATCCTCCTTGTTTGAGTAGCTAAATTTATGTCATCTAAATAGTAGCAATTCCTCTTGCATTGCTTCTACCCAACTTGAATCTGCCAAATCTTGAATAACCTTTTTAGGTTCCATTTGAGAGAGGAAATAGGCAAATAAGCAGTTTTGATAATCTTTGTGATTTGTTCTCCTATGCTTGTTAATGTAACTGATCATAGCATGTTCTTCAGACATCTTGATCATCCTCCTTGTTTGAGTAGCTGAATTTATGTCTCCAATGATTTGTTCTTTGGATTGATCCTTGTGAATTCTGGTTGTGGGAATAGGACTGACACTCATGGTTGTTTCCAAGTTGTTGAGTTCAGCCTCTGCACCCACATATTCATCATCATATGCATTACCAAATATACCAGTATCTTGAACATTAGCAGTATCCGCCAAATCAGGCATGAGAGGATCAATAGGATAATCAGTATTAGAAGAGGAGTAGCAGCATTAACAGGAGTTGAACCACCAATGAAGAGTTTCATAAGAGGATCAGCCAGCGCACTAACAGGATGTGAAACATCTTGTAAGTCCTATTCGCATTCCTTTTAAGTTGTCCAAACACACATTCAAACTCATTTCTTGGTCTCTTGCTCTCTCCTGGAATCCCAGTAGTAAAGATGAATTAATAGTATTAACAGGTGAACTAACAGTATTAAGTCTGTTAGTGCCGTTAGTGTTAGTAGCCTCTCTTGGACCATTTATGTCATCTTCGTTTGCTAGATCCTCAACTCCATTCTTCTTTCCAGCATCATCATCAATCTCATCTTCTGAGCTCTTTGGATTTTGAGACTCAGAAGTCAAAAATGGTAGCAGAACATATTGTAGACCAGGAACTACACTCATTTCAGCTTGTCCTGCATTAATATTTGTTTTGGTGCCTTTTCCAGTAATTTTACCTCCTTTAGAACTTCCTCCAAATGCAATAAATCCACCATCAATATCTTGATAATCTGAGAGGTAGAACTTGTTCCCAGTCATATGCCTAGAGCATCCACTGTCAAAAATTCCTTGATCTTGTAAAGCATATTGTGGATTACCCTGCACTCAAAATAAGAGAATTAGTTTCTATTGGGGACCCAAGCCATTGCTGATTTGAGTCTGCCTTATGGATCTACATAATCAAAATTTTTAGGCATGTATGATCCACTGTCTTTGGAGATATGGTCAATAACATGTCCTTTTGGTCTCCAAATCCAGCATGCTGAGGACTTAATATCATTAATCCCTTGTTCCCCAATAGCACTTGTCACTTTTTTTCCCTTAGCAGTATTAACAGAATTTACCTTAGCAGTATTAACTTTGTCATTCAAAATTCTATTTTTAAGTGTTGTTTGTTGGTTAAAAGGTATCCTAAATGGTAAGTGTGACATATGAAAAGCATTTAGTCTAGGTCTTGCAACATTCACAAAGGGTTTAGGTGCAGCAGTATTAATAGGCCTGGCAGCACTAGCTGGTGCTGCTGCTCTTGAAGAGCTTTGCCTAGCAGCACTAATTGGTACTATGCCAGACTTGGTTAAAACTGCTGTTGGAGCAAAATCCCGTCTAGAATTAGAGAAATTTTGATGATTAACCCTCATTGCATTATTCTAAACTTGTCTAACTTCCCTTTGACCAGTTCCCTTTTTCACATTATTCAACACAGGTTTTTGTACCATCTTTTTATCATAAAAATCATAGTCTTTGATTAGATGGTTGAAACTCCCACATACAAAACAAGCTTTCTTTGTAAACTCAAAACTATTCCTATTTCTTTTGTTATCTCTAGGATTTGATGTGATCTAAGGGTTTTAACAGTTGAATTTCTAGCATTTACAAATGCAATCTTTCCAAAGCTAGATTGGACTGTTTTTTTCTTTACTTCTTTAGGCTCAATTCACATTTTATCATCTTCACTATCTGATCTTCCCAATCTTCTCATAATAGGAAGCACTAAAACCTAACAGGTTTTGGCTTTTCAAATATCCTACTAGTTTTTCGTTATAGTTGTTTCAACATTAGGCATACTAGTAATAGTTTCACTCACTTTAGACTTATACACAAAGTCATCTAACCTAGCAAAGGATAAGTCAGCTCTTGTAGGTTTAAAGTTCCTAGTGAAGGGAGGAGGAACTGCATGATATCCCTCACTCTTTTTAAACCTATCATTTACTTGATTACACTCATGACTATCAACCACATTATCAAGTACTTCACTCTCATTCACATGACTATCAGAACCAAGTCCAGTTTTGTCTTTAACACTTATTTGACTATTAATTAGTTTGGTTAGATTCTTTGATGATTCTTCAAAATTTTTAAGTTTAAGTTTCAAATCATCTTTCTCTTTTAAGGCTTCTTCTAACTAATTTTTAAGGTTTTAGATAGAAATATCTTTAACTTGGACATCATACTTCAAAAATGCAATACTTTCTTCATAAGAAGCTTCATTCTTTTCATGAACAACTATCCTAGCTTCTAATTATTCTAATCCTAATTGAATTGATAACTATTATTTTCAAAGGGTTAGCATTTTTTTAAGCCACTCTTTCTGTTTATCAAAGTATTCTTTCAAAGACTCATAGGATTTAAAACAAGCTTTGGAGCAAGTGGATACCTCAGAGTCTGAACTTGATGAACTGGATGAACCTAAAGACAAATGGGCCATTAGAGCAAAGTCTGTAGGTCCTTTTTCTCATTGACAATGAGATCTTGTGTAGATCTAGTGTTCTTCTTATTTAGAGTTTCTCAACAAGCTCTGATACCACTTGTTGATCCCAATGAATAGATCTTGATTTCCTTTAGCTTGTGTAAAGGTTAGTAACCTTGGATAAATCCAAAACTACTAAGATAGAAACTATGATTATGAATACTACAAGTTATGCGGAAACTAACTTGTAATACTAAGAAGAACAATGAATACTAAACTTTGAATATATTGATTGATAATATTCTGCCTAGGTTACAGAATAACTAACTATGAGATTTGTAATTGAAGTAGGTTTTTTTAACTATGTTGTAGGGTTCCTTTTATACACTAAGGAAACCTTAATGGACTTACAAAACGCGTATAATGATAATGCATATCTATTCCTAATTTAACTCATGCATATCATAATAGCAGTACTAACTATATAAGACTAACAACACTAAGTATTAACTAACAGTACTAACTATACTGACAGTACTAACAATGTACTGCAGCACTAACATTGATAGTAGAGTATAATAACTTAGACTATCTTTCTTTAAACTTTAACAGCAGCACAATCGTGAACAGCTTCGTGATCACTTCCAAAACTCATAGTTAGTACTTTAGGAGCTTCAATGTCCTCAACAGGAAAGTTCAAAGCAGGACAGCAGTTGAGTGACTTCGCTTGTTAGTTACTATCTTACTGATTGAGTCATCAATTATTTTATCAAAATTCATCAACCGTCAATTCATTTACTGGACCAAAATTGATATCCAGTTATCACAAGTTTGATTCATATAGAATCTCGCAAGTCACCTACCAAGAGCTTGTTTGATGTTGGCTCAAGCAGGATTTCCATCTTTACTGTGATTACTTTGGTATCACTCGGATGTTCTGGCAAAATCACAAGGATAATGAGTAGGACTCTTATTAACAGCTTGTGAACTTGATGATGTTCAAAAAGTGTTTTTAATGGAATGTGTCCTAATGAGATTTATTTTATTGATCTCTTGGCTCTAGACTCGATTTATGCATTTTGGTTTTAGTAATCGGAGGCTGGAGCAGACTGCCACCTATTCAATATCAACTAACTCGGAGTGAGAAAGTCAATAAAATTCGTGTGTATCTCCGTGACAAATGAGACAAGTTTCTTTTAAGAGAAACCCGAATGGATGGGAAGGGTTGTGCATTGCATCACTAGGTCCATGATGTCGTCTTCCATATCAGAATTCATCTTTGTGAAAACCGATAGATTATGTATTAACCCGGTTTGTGCCTAAGGTGTAGGGAGGGCTTCTTTCTTTAGACCCTTTATCCTTACATTTCTTTTTCATTCTTCAACCCCTTCAATGCTTACCAAGACGTCATTACTAACACCTTGTTGTGATTGTTCCAGTGTTAGCTCAATCTTAGTCGGTATTATTCCCTTATACTTATTCATCTCCAATCATACCTAAGGACTGCTATTTCTAACTATGGAGTGTCCTTAGGTAGATTCTCCGGTTTTGGTTGGATCATAGGACTAATACCTAACCTAACCACCTTATGAATTCAGAATCATCGTGAAATTAAGATGTTGTTGGGTATGAGATCGTAACCATAAAACCCTTTTTTTCGAAGAGTATCAAGCACTTTGAGTCGATTAGATCACTTATTATTTTCAAGATCACATTTTAATTACATTTCTCCCCCTTATTTAAATACTAATTCACTTAGTTTTTGAAATACCTTGTGATTAAAATTTGTCATGAAAATACTATGGGAAAAATATTATTATTCTTAGCATGAATTATATGGAACATTAACTTGCCCCCTCGTTCATTTTACATATGTTTGACACCAAAAACCGATACAAAAGTGTAAAATGAATATAAAATTGAGGGTTAGCATTGTTGAGCACATAATTTTGAAAAATTATAAATAGTTATTGAATAATTCTTGAAAAATTGCGCTCAACCACCTAATCATCTTATAACAAACAATCTATTTAATAGTCATTATTATCTCTAAGATGTTATTAAGACATTTTATAATGTGTTGAATACATAAGAATTGTCATGTTATGATCTATAAACATCATAGCATGAATTATATGGAACATTAACTTGCTCCCCTCAATTTTACATATGATTGACACCAAAAAAATGATACCAAGTTGTAAAATGAATATAAAATTGAGGGTTAGCATTGTTGAGCACACAATTTTAAAAGATTATGAATCGTCAGCGAGAAATTCTTGAAAAATTGTGTTCAACTTTTTAAAAAACCAAATGTTAGAAGACTTCTCTTCTAACGCTAAGGATAAGCGCACTTATGCGTACACTTTCCTTTGTCGTTTGGGTCCGAGTTGCAATCTGAGAGCAATTACAAGTCATCAAGAAAATTAGAAATGACATGTTTTGAAAGCATTTTAAACTCCTGTTCGAACTTCATTTACACGCCCGTGTCAATGTTAATCAACATTTCTAGATACCTAAATGTTATCGATTCCAAGAGACATGTTCTAGACAAGTAAATTTTATCGATTCCAAGAGACATGTCGAGAAGATTCTTTTTGTGAAACATTTTCTAATTTTTTGATTTTGTATTTTCTTTTTCAAAGTTTATATTTTTGTATTTTGCTTTTCTCAATAAATATTTACATGTTGTCCTTAGCAGTGATAGTTGTAGTTGGAGTGATCAGTTTTGTTGTAGATTGAGCAGTCGCTAAAGGTGGTGTGTCTTGTTGTGTAGAATTGTCGATGGGAGAAGAAGATTTGTTGACACATGAAGTACCTGCAGTAAAAAATTCATCGTACAAAGGACCGAATAGAAGGTCCAACTCTTTATTGATGGTGCTATTGTATCTGCTGAAGGAACAACTTTTGGAACCAGCTTTGAACTAGACGGTTCATTGCTGTGGTCTTGAATTTCGAGTTCTGAACTGTTATGATCAGAAGTCATTACTTGATCATCATATCAAAATTCCTTGAATCCCTAGTATTTGAGATATTAGTCTTTTTAGCAACCAAACTCTGAGTCCTTCCTTTTTAGGATTGAAAGATGTATCTGCACTTAAGTTAAGAGTACCTGCACTAACGTCAAGAGTTTGTTCGTATTCATATTGGTTAGTGACATGTTCATTTAAAGCATTTGTAGGTTCACTGTCAACCTTAGTTATGCTAGATGTGAATATCTTTCAAGTATGAACCCACCTAAGACCAACTGTCTTGAAAATTTTACTCGTCGGTTTCCACCTAAGACAAGATCTAGGAGTTATTGTTTTCTCATGCATAACGGAAGTCTTTTTGATTGAAAACCTATGTCCTTTTAGGATATGTCTTTCTTGTTTCTTGGCAACACTTATTTGCTCTACGGGTTTGTTTATGTTCGTTATCTTATTGGATGGAACCTTAGCACGCGAGTTGACCTCATTCAGGAATTTTATAACACAATGATCTTGATTTGCATTAAAGACACATTTTTGACATGTCGAGCAAACAAAATGTTTGGAGTCAGAAAAATTTCTAGAATTCCTAGAGTGTTCGTTATAGGCACAGTCTTTGTTGTGACGCAATTACTCTTGGATGTAAGCCAATTCCTAGATGTTTGAGTATTGCTCCTAGGTTTTGGTTTGCAACCAATACTTGTGCTTTTTGATCTAGCAGAAGGCATCACACTAGTTTTGGAATTCCTACCTAAGTCTCGTATCTTTTTCTTAGCTTTCTCTAGGTAGTGATTATGAACCATGTCATTTGAGCTATACATAGATGAGCTAGGTGCAATCATGTGATGAAGTTTTGCAAAGGCAGATTCTCTTTCCCTAGGAAAATAATGTGTAGTGATTGGTTTTGGCAAATCGTTGTTCACATCAACTTAGGAGGCAAACTGTGGTTTTGAAATTCTAGGTCGCTCAGACTTAAACGCAGTTGGTTGTCTAACAACTGATTAGTTTCTATGTGGTTGTAAAACCAGTTTCCCTAAGATTGATGATTTTGCAAATTTAGTATTCACACTATTTCCTATTAATTTTCTTAACTCATTTTTTAATGTTGCAATTGCAAATCCTTTTTCTTGAACTTGAGCTTTGAACTCAGCATTTTTTGCAATCAAAGAAGTTGTGTGTTCTATGGTCTTAGCTCTCGTTGTCTTGATAGAGTCAGACAATTCTTTGTAATGCCTTTTAAAAGTCTTATTTTCCTTAAGTAATTTAGCCACTTTATGTTCCAATTCGATGTTTATTGTTTCAATTATATCTATGTCATGTTTAATCTTGGCTTCATTACTTTTTACTTTCGAAAATTGACCATGTTGCCCTTCTTTTAAAGCTTGATTTTGATATTTATGTTCAAGATTAACACAATGTGCTTCCATTCTTAAAAAATCTTTTTGAAATTAGGCAACAGTCTTTTTGAGACAAATATTTTCAGATTCAAGAGATTGATTTAAGAGTTCATTTGTCTGGTTATTAGTTAATTTAGCAGGCAAAGGACATGTGTCATGACATTGTTCAGCATTCTGGTCAACCTCTCCTTCATTATTGAATTCAAGTTGCTCAGTATGCTGTTGTCCTATAGCAAATACATTATGATTAGCAATCAATTGTACCTCAGCCATTAGCTCTTCATCATATATGGGTTTGATATATGCATCATCAGCATGTGCATCATCCCCTGATCTGATGCTTGTATCTTGCTCTACTGATTCTGTCCTGCTGCTTTTTGTGTCAACCAAACTAGCATCTAATGCTTTACTCGTATCAACCTTTTCCTTTGTTTTCTGCATCTGTCTTTCATTCACCCTGCTGTCATACTCTCTTTTATGAAGTGCTCTTTTGTCAATCGACTTTTTAACATATTCCATGTGTTGGATTAGTGTATCAAAAAATTCTCGAATCTCGAGTTAAGTGTATAACACCCTATTTTTTCAAGTCATTGACGACGTCGATAAATCCGTAATGTACTTTTTGTATTGTACGCAATTGCTTTAAATCGTAAATGTTAAGCTAAATCGCGTAAGCTAAAAATTAGCGTTCAATGTAAACGGGCATCAAGCAATTAAATGTTTACATCAAGCAAGGGTTATATAATTATTTTGAGAATAATTATTAACTTTGTTCATTTTATTTTTATCGGATACATAAAGTGTATACGTTTCGCGATAAATTGCGTTTAGGCACTCCCGGAACCACAAAAACTTTTCTACGCTTCAACAAATACCCACTTTTATACCCAATACATAAAAATTACTCATCAACATCACAAACATCTTCTTATTGCCGAAATTCTTGCAATGTATACAAAGTTATACATGAAATATGAAAGAAATCTTACAACTTGGTCTTGTACCATGCCTTCTCATTAATACCTAGCCCATGCCTTGTCTCTTTGACCAAGACCATGACCAAGACCATCCCTAGGACCATACCTTGTTCCCTTGACTAAAGTCTTGCACCATATATATACATGTATCTAGTGATGAGAATGACATACATGCTTAAACACTTGAGAAAAATCAAAATTTTCTTCCCTTTTTCTCTCTATATTGCTTCGGCAATAAATCACCACAAAGACCCAACCATACAAACTTTGCTACCACATTTACACACTCTTCTATAACATATCTAAGATACCTCAAAGTATTTTGAAGCCTTGATTAATTATTTTCAAGTAATAATCAAGAAAAGCAAGATTAGGGTTTTCTTGAGAAAACTAGGGTTTCTTAAGTGCAAGCTTGGATTTTAAGGCTAAACACGGGTTTAGCATTTGTTTCTCATCATCATCATACATCATAAGGTCTATTTTAAACCTTTATGCTTT